>LGRX02009087.1:43725-95451 GCA_001247695.2 Cymbomonas tetramitiformis
TCTCGCCTCACGCCACGTGCCCCGCTTGCATCCTAGGACCTCTCGCCCCAACCCACGTGCCTTGCTCATATCTACGCCTTTCGCCCCAACCCACGTGCCTTCCTCGCATCTTCGCACATTCCGACTATGCGGATGCTTCCGTGCACAGTGCTTTCCGGCTGCCACGCTCAGAAGGATGCTTTCCGGCTGCCACGCTCAGAAGGATCTCCCTGGAGCCACATCTGCTCTTAGTCTTGGTGCGAGAAGTGAGCAGAGCTTTGCTATTGGATGGACTCTGGGAAAGGAGGGCAACAACGGGATGCACCTGTGCAATGCCGGCGAAGATGGAGGTGTCCACGCAGCGGTACAGCTTGGAGAGGCACCTCAGCGTACGCTCCACCGGTGGGAAGCGCACCTCGTGCTCACCTGCAATCCGCGGCAACAGCCTCCTGAAGAGTGTGCCCGCGGCAACAGCCTCCTGAAGAGTGTGCCCGCGGCAACAGCCTCCTGAAGAGGCGGCTCATGCAACAGCCTCCTGAAGAGCTGCAGTGCCCGCGTGCAACAGCCTCCTGAAGAGCGTGCCCGCGGCAGCAGCCTCCTGAAGAGCGTGCCCGCGGCAGCAGCCTCCTGAAGAGCGTGCCCGCGGCAGCAGCCTCCTGAAGAGCGTGCCCGCGGCAGCAGCCTCCTGAAGAGCGTGCCCGCGGCAGCAGCCTCCTGAAGAGCGTGCCCGCGGCAGCAGCCTCCTGAAGAGCGTGCCCGCGGCAGCAGCCTCCTGAAGAGTGTGCCCGCGGCAGCAGCCTCCTGAAGAGTGTGCCCGCGGCAACAGCCTCCTGAAGAGTGTGCCCGCGGCAACAGCCTCCTGAAGAGGGTGCCCGCGGCAACAGCCTCCTGAAGAGCGTGCCCGCGGCAACAGCCTCCTGAAGAGCGTGCCCGCGGCAGCAGCCTCCTGAAGAGCGTGCCCGCGGCAGCAGCCTCCTGAAGAGCGTGCCCGCGGCAGCAGCCTCCTGAAGAGCGTGCCCGCGGCAGCAGCCTCCTGAAGAGCGTGCCCGCGGCAGCAGCCTCCTGAAGAGCGTGCCCGCGGCAGCAGCCTCCTGAAGAGCGTGCCCGCGGCAGCAGCCTCCTGAAGAGTGTGCCCGCGGCAGCAGCCTCCTGAAGAGTGTGCCCGCGGCAACAGCCTCCTGAAGAGTGTGCCCGCGGCAACAGCCTCCTGAAGAGTGTGCCCGCGGCAACAGCCTCCTGAAGAGTGTGCCCGCGGCAACAGCCTCCTGAAGAGGGTGCCCGCGGCAGCAGCCTCCTGAAGAGCGTGCCGCGCTGCTGTCCATTCGCGGGATACTAAACTACCTCGGCCCCCAGGCGGCACTCCATCTGCGCGCTGCCATCTCGCAACTCTGTCGGCATTCTCGAGCTGCCCACGAGCTGCATATAGGGCAGAAACACCGCACCTGCATCCCCCTCCTGGGCTGCAGCCTCCACCAGGCGCTCCAGCTTTCCTGAAAGGCATAGCCCCACACATGTCATCAGCATCAAACCTGCCTTTCCCCTTGCTCTGTAACGCATCATGCGGGGAAGATGCCCCGAGTGCACCGCACGCAGAGCCGCTCCCCGAGTGGGACGGTCGTGGAAAACAGTATTTTGGCGCCCTGCACCCTCATGCTTTGTTGTGAGTGGGTCGCCATGGATCCCGTCCATTGCTTACTAATGCTGGGGGCACCATCGTTCCCATCCATTGCTCATCACCACTGAGGGCACTATCGCGCCGTAATGCCCTACTCCACGACCCCGCTGCCGGGTTGATTATACACGTTGGAATGCAGGTCGGTGCACAGTGTGTACGGCTATTTCCCATATCGATGACATCAATGGGGGCGCAACCAGTTTCCTGGCTTATACCATACCTAGGGGTACAAAGAGTGTACAGTCGTTCCCCAGATTGCCTAAATTTAGGGGGTTTCTGATCTGCGTAAAGTGTGCAGAGTCGCGCCCCGGGTGGATTAGGGCGTTTCCGCGTTGTGCACAGTGTGTAGAGACGCTCCCGAGGGTGATCGAGTGTAGGGGTCCCTGTCTGTGCACCACGCACAGAGCCGCTGCCCAGAGCGCTCCGTCAAGTGTGTGTGTGTGGGGGGTGTTTGTGCACAGAGCCGATGCCCAGAGCGCTCCGCCAAGGGGGGGGTTGTTGTGCACAGACGATGCCCAGAGCGCTCCGTTGGGACAGAGCCGCTGCCCAGAGCGCCCGTCAAGTGGGGGTGTTTGTGCACAGAGCCGATGCCCAGAGCGCTCCGTCAAGCGAGGGGGTGTTTGTGCACAGAGCCGCTGCCCAGAGCGCTCCGTCAAGCAAAGAGAGGGGGTGTTCGTGCACAGCGCGGTTAGCGGCTCACCAGGGTAATCCACGTCATCTGCTGTGGGCTGATATCCGGCCACTTCGTGTGTGATGTGTGTCTGAGCCACAAAAATCAGCCGCTCCTGGTGCACGGCATTCCCACCCGCCACCAGCAGCTCAGCCCCCCTGGAGGTTACTCCTATCCAACCTGATATGAGGGGTAATGAAGGAATGGCAGCAGCGTTGTGGCAGGAAGTCGGCGAGGTGATGCCAGAGCACTGGGTCGTTGATGACAAAATGACAGCGGCATCGTGACAGGCAGGCAGCGAGGTAATGACAGAGTGACAGCGGGGTGATTCGCGGGTCCCAAGACGGCTAATCGTGGTGACGGGGAGGCAAGTTCCCTGAGCCGACACGAACTGAATAAGCAACCAGTCGCGTGACACATAGTAAATCGTGCGACCCGTGATCTGCTCAGTGTGCACAAATAAAGCCTGAAGACCTCCGTCACGGAGCTGCCTTACAGCATTTGCATGATGCGAGAGACGACGTCACAACTCTGAGAGATGGTTGGTACACTGCTCAGAGTACTCCCGAACAGACGTCCACGGCAGACCCTGTCTCTTCGAGTGCCAACACCAACAGGAGTAGTGGCGCACACGACTCAGCAAAATATCGGTAGGATGACAAAGCATGATGACACAGCAGCGTGGATAGTTCTACCGACGGCAGTGAGGGATGACCGGGCACTGGCAGGGTGACCGGAGGATAGCGCCGCAGCGATGCCGGCCCGTTGAAGATGGATGACGGGTACACAGGCAGCATGGGAAGCTAAAGGGGGGAGACCCAGGAGATGCCAGGATCTTTGGAAAGGGCAAGGGCAGGGCGGTGCAAGCAGGGCCTGCCTGCACGTCTTCCAGAATCCGGTGTGCGGTGGGCTTCAGCCCTGCGGCCGCCTCCCTGCGCTGGCCGAGCTGCTCTTCCAGCACTTCCACCTGCCGCTTCAGACCCGTCAGCACTCTTGGCTGAGCCGAAGGAAGCGCAGCGTTGAGGAACGAGAGGAACGAGAGGATGGTTAGGGTTGAGAAGGAGAGGAAGGTTAGCGTTGAGATGGAGAGGAAGGTTAGCGTTGAGAAGGAGAGGAAGGTTAGGGGTTGGAGAGGAGAGGCATGTTAGGGTTGAGAGGAGAGGAAGGTTAGGCTGAGAAGGAGAAGGTTAGGTTGAGAAGGAGAGGAAGGTGAGGGTGGAGAAGGAGAGGAAGGTTAGGCTGAGAACGAGAGGAAGGCTAGGGTTGAGATCGAGAGGAAGATTAGGTTGAGGAACGAGAGGAAGCTTAGGGTTGAGAAGGAATGGAAGGTTAGGGTTGGAGAACGAGAGGAAAGTTAGGTTGAGAACGAGAGGAAGCTTAGGGTTGAGAACGAGAGGAAGCTTAGGGTTGAGAACGAGAGGAAGCTTAGGGTTGAGAACGAGAGGAAGCTTAGGTTTGAGAAGAGCACCTTGAGAATGTCCACCAGCTCGCAGAGATCGTCCAGCGTCGTCATGGTCACGAACACTGGGCGTAGAATATCGTAGAGCACTGTGCAGAGGGGGTCGAGCAGCCCAGCGAGCGCTGACTGCCATCCACCTCGCATCCACCCAGCCCACCCTCGCTCCCCACATGGTCCTCGGTCTCCAGGTCTCAACCTACTCTACGTCTATCTCTGTTTTCGCGCCAGCCCCAATGCCGCATCCACACCTTGCGCCGCTTCATGCATGAGCGCGTCTCCACGTGCGCATCCCACATGCCCCCTGTAGTGCACCTCCTCCCACATCGTGTGCACGCCATCTGCCTCTCTCATGTGACTCACCTCCCCACCTCCATCTTGAACTCGTTGAATCGACGTATATCAACCCTGATGCATTTCTCAGCACTTCCCGGCCCTACCCCCTCTCGCGCATCTCGGCCCCTGTAAATATTGCGCGCCTTGCCTGCCTGTTGTCTCGGCGTTCTTGGCTTGCACTCCCCCCCACATCCCGCTGAGCGCCCCCTAATCTCGCCACCTTGCACGCTTTACTCCCCTCCACTGGCGTGGGTCAGCTTTGATTTCCAGGACTCTGAGCGAATATGGGGCTCACCTCGTTGCTGCTAGAGGCAGGGAAAAAGTGCTCGAATAACTGGAACTCCAGCTGGCAAACCTGCTTGCCTCCGTACCGCCATCAACACCATGCCCTCAGACAAACTACCGCTAGTGGTGGGATTGTGCTTGTTCATGGCAGGTCAAGCTGATAAGGTTGGTCATTTCTCACCATCCTCGTCGCATTCGATGTCTTTCACCACCAGCAGTACCTAGCTCGCCGGTTTTCCGGAAAGTTGCTGATGCAGCCAGGAATGGCCTGACGATGGGTGAAGATGCGTAAAAATGGCCAAAGATGCCTAATGACGACCGAAGATACCTAACGATGGCCCAAGATAGCTGAGGATGCTAATGACGGCTGGAGATGCCTAGAGAAGTCCCAAGATGCATAAACGATGGCCTAAGATGCCTAAAGATGGCCCACAAAGCCTAAAAATAGCCCAAGATGCCTAATAATAATAATAGACGGCCGAAAATGCCTAATAACGGCCGAAAATACCTAATGATGGCCGAAAATGCCTAACGGTTGGTGAAGATGCCTAATGATGGCCAAAGATGCCTAGTGACGACCGAAGATACCTAACGATGGCCCAAGATAGCCCAAGATGGCTGAGGATGCCTAATGACGGCTGGAGATGCCTAAAGACGGCCCAAGAAGCCTAAAAATAGCCCAAGATAGCCCAAGATGCCTAAAGACGGCCGAAAATACCTAATGATGGCTCAAGATGCCTAGCAACGACCGAAGATGCCTAACGATGGCCGTAGAACGCTGGCTCCTATACTCCTGCAGGCGCGGTCTGCAGCTCCTATACTCCTGCAGGCGCGGTCTGCAGCTCCTATACTCCTGCAGGCGCGGTCTGCAGCTCCTATACTCCTGCAGGCGCGGTCTGCAGCTCCTATACTCCTGCAGGCGCGGTCTGCAGCTCCTATACTCCTGCAGGCGCGGTCTGCAGCTCCTATACTCCTGCAGGCGCGGTCTGCAGCTCCTATACTCCTGCAGGCGCGGTCTGCAGCTCCTGTACTCCTGCAGGCGAGGGCTACAGCTCCTATACTCCTGCAGGCGCGGTCTGCAGCTCCTATACTCCTGCAGGCGCGGTCTGCAGCTCCTATACTCCTGCAGGCGCGGTCTGCAGCTCCTATACTCCTGCAGGCGCGGTCTGCAGCTCCTATACTCCTGCAGGCGCGGTCTGCAGCTCCTATACTCCTGCAGGCGCGGTCTGCAGCTCCTATACTCCTGCAGGCGCGGTCTGCAGCTCCTATACTCCTGCAGGCGCGGTCTGCAGCTCCTATACTCCTGCAGGCGAGGGCTACATCTCTGAGGACGCGCCTGCATGAGGTAGGCACACCCAGCGCGAGTGAGGGCAGAAGTGGAGGAGCCCGCCGTATAGTCCATGAGACGCTCCTGCACAACGCCCGACAGCAGGTGCAGGCGCTGCTCGCAGTACAGGGCGTGGCAGTCTTGAAGCAGCTGCAGAGATGCCGCCCCTCCCAGCCACACCCTTGCGTCATCCCACCTTCCTTGCAAACAATCGCAGCGCGGGAATGAGCTCCCCGTATGCCGGGATTCACCAGCGACAGGGCACTCGAGGTGGCACTTCCCTCCCACTTCGCGGAAGCAGTCACGCTCAGGTGAGAGGGCTGGAAAGGTGGGGAACCGGTAGGCCCTCACCTGCTGATACTCGCGGCGCATAGATCGCGCTTCCATCTCCTCCATCAAAGAGCGAAGATCTGTGGTCCCCACCGCCATGCTCAAACAAAGATGGATATGTAAGGGGCAAGTGGGCACACAATGTGTGGGGCGCTTGCCGGCGTGAAGATATCTAAGGGGCAAGAAGTGTGGACAGGGCTGCAGGAGAATGGAAATCGGAGGTGCAAGTGCGCACACAATCTGTGTGGGGGGGCTCGCAGGAAGGCGGATATCTCAATGGCAAGTGGGCACACAATCTGTGTGGGGGAGCTTGCAGGAAGGCGGTGCGAAATACTTTTTCTTTCACAGCGGCCCTATATGTGCCACAGAGGCGGTGCGAAATACTTTTTCTTTCACAGCGGCCCTATATGTGCCACAGGAGGAAACTGAGAGGAGCAATGGTTTCAGCATTAAGAGCCCGAAGAATGTGCGACTGATCGGGGTGGTTTCAGGCGGTTAGAAAGGAAGCAGGAGCCATGGGGGCTTGGGGTGGGTTCAGACAGTGGGGAAGGAGCTGAGCGGGGACAAGGAGCTGGGGGGGCACAGGGAAGAATCAGGAAGCGGGATGCGCACCAGGAGCAGCCGCACGGAAGCGCACATAAAGCAGCGACGTCTCGCTCCCCTCCGCCACAACTATTGTCGGAGCTTCAGTGCTCGCCGGATCGGCGCCGGCCGCTGTCAACACCTGCGTCCGGCCGAGCACCCACCCTGCCCACCTGATCTCGAGTTTCGCAGGTGGTCACCTTAGCCTCCTGGCAGCTTGTCGGGTGCGTACAGCAAGGGCAGGCTACCAGGGATCCGTGCCACAGCGGAGAATAAAACTCAAAATCCAAAAAGCAGGGAGAGTTCACAAGAGCTCACGGCTGACTTTTCGCCGACTTCCGATCTGGAAGAAACGACCTGCTCGGCAAGACGAGAAGGAAACCAACGGCCCTGCACGGTGCGCGTACTCGGCAACTGCGTGCGCTGTTTTACACCGATTCATCGATGAACTTCACACAGAGGGCAACCCAGTATTCAGATGTTCCTTGCAAAATACCACATTCTTTTCTTGAGTGTGCCTGTGGACTGCGTTGCAGATGAGAGGCAGTCCACCTCGCCACACGAGGTTCGTGTGAGGTCTTCTTCCCAACGATGGCGGGGTCTCCAAGCCCCCACCAACCCATCCATGGCTTCCACCAAGGCAAGGGGGAGGTGGCCGGAACCGTAGCCTCCGAATGTGGATTCTCTCGTGCAAAACCGGGACGGGGGTGCTCGGAAGTGTCTGCAACAGCTGTCGGCAGACCAGGCCTCGAGAAAGAACGGGGCGGGCAGGGCAAATTCAAGCCCGGCAAACGCGAAGAAGAGAAGGGGATGTCGCGGGGCGGAACCTTGGCGGTGGCCTGCTTGAGGACCGTGAGGACGTGTGCTCGCACGGACCCGAGCGCGCGCGACTGCAGCTGACGGAACTTCAGTGCGTAGGCAGCGGCGTCGGCATAGTGGGGGTTCGAGTTCACGTACGCGATGCATTCGTCCAGCCGCTTCAGTAACGGCAGGAAGTGGTTCCCAGCCACCGTCAGGCTGCCCGAGTGGAACGCAGCTGCGTCAACCGGCCCAGCCCCCCCAACAGCTCCTGCTTCAAGTCCTCACTTCATCGGTTGCGGCGACTGTGCATGCTTGCACTGACTCGCGCGGTGTTCGAGATGCTGCGCAAGAAGTCCCGCGATGCGCGAGTCACAGAAAGGAGGCGGCATCGCGTTGAGGTGGGGAGGGAGCCGGAGCGGGTGGATGCAGGGTAAATTGTGGGCGATTCACCTTTCTCCTGGCCTAACAGTCCTGGTGTGGCGGAAGGCCTTCATCCCCTAAGCACTGGCCGCCACTGAAACTGTGGGATCATTCGCGGTCTAGATGGGCTCTTGGGTGGGCGGAAGATCGGGGGCAAGCGGTGATGCGAGCTGCACGTGGTGGTCGGGAGGAGGGAAGGTAGCCCGTGTGGAAGACAGGAGCTAATGTTGAGCTGAGAAGCGCTTCATCGTTCAGCAGAAGCGTAAGATAGAGACGTACATGCTATTCTCTCAAGCTCGTCGAAATAATCAAGCTTGCTTCTGAGCGCATCGGCAAACTCGACGAGGCGCTCTTTCTCGACCACGAGGCGCTCGCAGGAGTCGTGCAGCGCGCGCGTCTTCGAGTCCACGGCTCGATGTTGGGCCTGCAGGTCATCGAAAGTCTCCAACGTCGCGTCCACCTGGAAATACGGGAACAAGCGTATTTGAGATCGCACTCGTTTCGCCATCCGTGGAATGGACAGAGACGTGCAGTCAGATCCATATGCCCAGATTCCCAGGCTTTTCGCTGTTAGACAAGCGTTGGCGACGCGTGAAATGTTTTAAAATTGAATGAAAGGCCGCTACCCACATAAATTTCTACACGGTACCTTCAGGTTTCAAATAGAATAACCCGGTTGAAGACCAGAAGTGCGCGAAAGCACGCTGGTCCGTGATCCAAAATCTGCCTTGCTGAACGGAGAGTTGCGTTCCCTAAAACTTTCTACAATCGACGAAAATCATAGATCCGGGAAGGCAGGTGGCTACCTTTGCAAGGATCGTATCACACGTATCAAGGTGGCCAGTAAGCAGCTCGGCATACTGTCTGTACTTGTGTTCAGTCTCAGTGCTCATAGCAGCTTCGAGTTCGGAGTGCCATTTGTAAAATTGATGACTATTATTAAGCAATAGTTCCTTCTCGGAAAGGGTCGTCTGTGCTGGAGGAGCAGCGCTCGGAGAGTCTGCAACATCCTGCAACTGCGATTCTCTCCTCCACCACGGTATGCAGCTTTCAATTGGTCGCAGAGGGCCACCCTCGAGGACCAGAAAGAGAAGATACCGTTAAAAACAACCTACGTGATATCACAAAGTATACTTTGGCATCCGCTATCCGGAAGGGACAAGCAGTCCTAAACAGGCAGGAGGGGCTCGGAACATTGAACACAACAGCTTGAGGTGTGGGCGAGCCGTACATGGCGAGGAAGCAGACGTTCTGAGGCGGACTCTGCGACTATGTCCACTGCTTCCAGTTGTGACTGAAGGAGAATAGAGTTTTGTTCCCAAGTGTGCGCCACGTTGTACCCGCGCGACACAGCGACAGCGGCTTTTGGCGGAAGACCAGCTTTTGGTGGTGATGAAGTCGCTGTCATATTTGTGCTCAAATTTTGAGACCACGTGCAGCTAGCACAATATGATGTGGTGAGCCCGGAGAAATCAGGACGTTACATCTTCAACATTTTAGCCATGTTGAGGCGTTGGTAATGAGCTTCACTCAAGACACCTCCGTCGCGTGACGGAGGAGAACGCAAAGATGAAAGAAAAGCATACAAAACACGACCATGACGAAATCGCTAAATAAAATATCAAATCGAAATGTGGATGCCGGCGCGGGATGGGTCCCACGCCAGCTCCCGGCTCCCGCGTCGGGCGGGCAGGCAGGTGGCGGGAATGACCTTTGTGCTTTGACACTCAAATAATACGAAGTTGGGAATGCCGTTGTGCTTGTCGCAAGAGCGAAACAGATGAAAAGTGCGAGTACGAGACGATGAGGGTTCAGGGCACGACTTAAAAACACCTGAGGCGAAGTGTGCCATAACTATGGCTGATCCGTTTTCAAGCAAGTCACAACTTGCACGTACTCCATTAAAGGAAAAGGAAATAGGTGATACGCAGGTGAACGAATCCGGGAAAGATATGGAGGCTGACCTTGGGGCGAGCAAAAGTGTATCAAAGCTGAGCGTGACTGGAGGAATGAAGCTTGCGCGCACTCCGGTGTCACGCCCCAAAAAGGATATCCACGATCAATCTGAGGTGCAACTTTACCGACCCAGTATATATTGTCACTAGCAGTTCAATGCAGGTCACTATATCAACAACCAGCCAAGCCTGTCCGTGTGCATATACTGACTCGAGACACAAAGTTCAAATTGCTTCTTTGGGCATATTCCTCCGGATATCTAATTTGAGGACTCATGTTAAGTTTGTATGTGTGCAGGTGGCCGGCGAACCAATCAACAGCGCTCACCGTTATGGGACTACGCCGTATCTACCTGTCGCTGAATCCCCTAACGGCCCGGAGGTTGCAACTATACTGGATCCCATGAAACCGAGCCCTAGGCACCCGGCAGAGAAACGTGGCAGGTGATCATTATTTTAACTTGCATACTTGAGAAATGTCCTTTGAAAAGTCTACCTGGAAGTGCCTTCTCTGATCTCTCATCTTAGATCTTTACGAGAGGCTCTAGCTACGTGTTAGTAACGCTAAATTCTTCTCTCAGGGACATATCGGAAGAAGAGCAGAAGTACGAAGATGCGGTGGATGAACCTATGCGCTTATTATGGGAAGCAGAAGCTGCCGCTTCTGACGAAACAGCAACACGTTACGCGCCCAAACAAGGTGGAACCGCGGAGGGCATTGGTTCACCCAAGCAGGATCGCCAGCAAACAGCATCGCCAGCTGTGCAGCTTCAAGTAGACGTACGCTTCCGCATCCAAAATATTCATTACACGAAGTGCATTGCGTATCTTTATCGCTGCGACGTACACGACTCTTTCGTCCGACGCTGTTCCTCCGAGAAAAGTTGCCTGCGGCTTGCGCAAGTTTCCTAACTCAGTTGTGTCACAGACGATTTGGCATTTTCAGGCCAATTTCTGTCTCCCGCGCTACTAGCGTGTGAGTTAAATTGCAGCCGACTTTACGTGTCGTACGTGATATTGCAGTGTTTACCCCGTTTTCTTGGGTTATGGTTGTGTTTAGTAAGAACGCACAATTGACTACAACAGCTGCATCCTCAGCTTTCTCGAGTTTTGATATGCGTATGTTCAAACGAAAATCAAAATCACACTGTCTTTTGACTGGCCACTGTTTCGAATCGTCCTGACTGGCAACCTTAACTGCTGACTTTGCAGATGGCACGATATCGTTCCCTCGGAGAACAGGCTGCTGCTTGTATACGAATGGCCGTTAAGAGTAACCTAGAGGCCTTCGAGTTATCCAAGACAATAGCAAAAATTAAGGTGACTCCTCTTCACTAAGGCTGCGTCACAATGAGTGGCACTCTGCAATCTTTATTGTGAAACCATTACACTTTCAAGGTTCATACTGCATTTTTTCATGTTTCCTGCTGTCACTCTTTTTGGTGATAAATATATCATACCGGTGGCTTCTTTTATTCTCATTGTTATGCATACCTATGTTTCTCTTTATCTACCTTTCAGGCGAGAACTTCCTTTCCGTTTCCGTAAGTTCCGCAAAGCATATCATTTAGCACTTTCGCACGAAGGGTAGACAGGCTGTTCGTACATATTCCCTTTTTCCTTGTGTTTTTTGCTGTGAAAGAGAATGAGCTGCTGCACTGTATGCTTCAGTTATCGGCGACTGAGTCGCTCTGCCCGGTCTGCAGCTTGCGGAGGCAGAATGGCGTGAGAAAGGTGCTAAGCTGGAGCGCGAGGCTGCGGTGCTCCTCAACGAAATTGTTGCCGTTGACCCGAACGCTGCCACCCTCTGGGAGACCCCCTCTTTCTCAAGTATGCATCTCTGACGCATCCACATTTGAAGTCTTCATCACGAGCTTTCTCAGCGGACCTTCCCCTAACCTGGCGAATTGAACACGCTTTCTGAAATAATCATTTGCTCTTGACTGAAACATGTGCAAATTATGATTAAATTACTTAAAATTGAAGAACTCCAGAATCCGATTCTAAACTTGCACTGTAATCCACGTTTCGCACTGAACAGAAAGATATATCAGTCCTCTTGACTGAGTACGACTAGCTTTCAAATGCTACGACCTGGCTGGCAAAGATTGTAGTTGTCTTCAGTAAATTTTGCAATCATCTGAATCGCCTGGAATTTCTGTTCACAGTCTATTGATCCTTCGTAGGCCTTTCCCCTCGCACGCTTCGCGCCATATCCATAATCACTGCCTGCGTTGTTGTTGTCACACAGTCGATGATGGTACATGACAGATTAGGCAGCTTTAGTGCACGGAGAAAGTATTCTCTGTATCCAACAAGGCATGCATATTTTTCTTTCACCTTCTCCTGGTCTACAACAAAGCAAAAGCCCTCTCGTGTCCGGTTTGCATACATGTTTCGTGTGTGTTTCACTTGCACTTCGAAGTACAGCTGCTCAGTTTTGAGCCTCTGCGATGCACCAGGTACACAGAATCGAGCCATTCGCCCCGTGGGCTGTGGTCTGAACTTCCTGACCCCCTCGCGAAGCGCAGCTCCTACGCCTGTGCCGGCGCCGACACGACCCCCTGGGTTGCCTCAGTCAGCAACCAGGTTGCATGATCTTCCGCATTCCACACCTATCATTGCATTTCCAGCCCCTTCTTCACTCACGACACCTCTCATGGCGCTGACAGCAGCTCTCAAAGCGAACAAAGACGCGGCTTCAATGACGACATCTTCTACCTGCACTGCCGAAGCCATTAACACACTCACCTCTCGCATGGACGACGTTCGCCTCCCAGCATCCGACAGCATCCCCTTGGAGGAGACAAAGGAGCGCCACCCCGAAGCTCACAGTGAACTGTCAGCTGCAGCCGCCCTGCGCTCAGCGCCCTCATCAGCTCTTTCATGCGGCCTCCCCCTGCAGTCGTTCCTCAAGCCCTCGACTTTATCCGTCCATTCTTCTCAGGGCATGTCTCGTGGGACGGCGGCCACACCCTCTCAGCAGCAGCAGCAGCAGCAGGCACAAGAGATTGGTTGTGCTGTGAGCCCGGTGGGCGATCGGCAGGAGGATGTGCGAGAAGCCTCCACAATACATGTCCTGCATGTCCCGATGTCAGCAACACCTCGTACAGATCTCGCCTCCACTCCCGCTGTCGGCTTGACAAGTGAAGAGGAGATGACCCGAGACAACTTTGGCTTCTCTACGGAGAGAAGTCCTCAGCACAAAAGTAAGAATGCAGCTGACGCCCTCGCCGGCACCACAGATGCTCAGGTTAACTGACCCCAGCTACTCCCTCCCTGCCCTTGTGTTTTCTCGTTTGATATTCATCCAGCAGGATCGCATCTTAGCTTGGTTTCCTGGCCGCTTCATCCAGTAAGCTATTCTGGAACCTTTTGACCGGGGACAATGGTTGGAGCAAGGCGCATCGTTCCTGCAGATTGCCGATCAAGCAGAAGGCCTGCTCTCCGGCCGGCCCTCGTGGGAGAGCATAAGCATCCTTGCAGAGCAACTATGGGCGCATCTTTTCTTGTATAACGCACAGTGTATCCAGCTGTCTGATAACTGAACGCGTGGAAAGCGCGATGAAGACCAAGTGAAACTCGTGTCTTCAAGCCGGGAACTTGTTCAATTGGCAGAAAACCGAAGCCTGCTGGGGAGACTTTGAAACTTGATTGAAATATCATTTCACCATTTCGCATGCCTCAAAGCGTCACAAGTGACGAGTTTCATACATACTCGGGCGCAACATATATACCGAGCAGCATGCTGCACTTTCTGATCTCTGCCAGGGTGGACACACGCCGGGCGGCCTGCATATCTCTTGGACAACTCACAATCTTAGCCTGGGGAGGCAATCTGCGGTGCAGAGACACAACGTGGCAGCGGAGCGACTGGAGCGGATCCGGCGCTGCCGGCCCATCAGCCACATCAGTACGAGCCCGGCCACATCAAGACAGGCAGCGCTCAGCATGCAGGTAATTGGAGGCCAATCAGGAGTGCCGGCTCGCGCACTAGGTGCATCGCAGCTAATCTTCACAGCCACGGTGGACAGCTGCTTCCGCTTCTGGGATACCAGACAGACCGGTAACAATCACATTCCCTCCACCTTGTTTTCTCTTTTAAAGATAGTACGGTTAGTAAGTTGGTTGGTAACGGGGGTACCCCCCGCGCGCCCGCGCGCGCCCCCTGCGCGACCCCCGAATCACGGTTTGATTCGACATGGAGGGGGGTACGGAGGGGTCCGGAGGGTCCTGATTTCGGAATTTGATTGAAGGGAGGAATTTTCCCGGAGAAGGGGGGGGGCTCCCGAGGGGGCACCCCCCGCGCGCCAGGGAAAAATCCCTGCACGACCCCCGAATCACGGGGTTTTTTTTTGGCTCAATCGCATCTCGACTTGATCGCGTCTCGCGTCGCGTCACGTTTCATTTTCGATTTGCATTTTCGATTTTTGATTTTCGATTTCGATTTCGATTTTCGATTTTCGATTTTCGATTTTGTCCATGCGTTGGGTACTACTTCTTCTCATCTTTCAAGGGAATAGAGAGGACCCTGATCGGCCTGACGAGGTTTGTAAAAAGTTGAAAACTGAAAAAGAGAGCCAAAATCATGGAAATCAGATTTCAGGTTTCATTTTCATCAATGTAATATGTTGAATATGGAATATCAATGTGATGTGTTAAATATGAAATGTTAATGTAATGTGCTAAATATGGAAGATCGGTGTGATATTTTAAATATGGAAGATCAATGTGATGTGTTAAATATAAAATATCGGCGTGATGTGTTAAATATGGAAGATCAATGTAATGTGCTAAATATGGAAGATCAATGTAATGTGTCAAATATGGAACATCAATGTAATGTGTTGAATATGGAAGATCAATGAGATGTGTTAAATATGGAACGTCAATGTCATGTGTTAAATATGGAAGATCGCTGTAATGTGTTAAATATGGAAGAACAGTGTAATGTGTTAAATATGGAAGATCAATGTGATATGTTAAATATGGAAGATCAATGTGATGTGTTAAATATAGAAGATCCGCGTGATGTGTTAAATATGGAAGATCAATGTAATGTGTCAAATATGGAACGTCAATGTCATGTGTTAAATATGGAAGATCGATGTAATGTGTTAAATATGGAAGATCAATGTCATGTGTTAAATATGGAAGAACAGTGTAACGTGTTAAATACGGAACGTGGGGGGGGCGGGGGTTGGCAGCCCCCCCGCTCCCCCCTTTATTTCCGCCGCTAGGACACGATCCTAATTGAAATTGGCAAAACCAAAGCGAATGTGCAACCCGTATTGGAAGATTGGCAAGTAGGCCTAAGTCTTGGGGTGCCATGTATACGCCCCGATCCCGTGCCATGAGTGAAACATGAAAGGGGCGCGGAGGGAAATGGGGGGGTTTATCCCCCCCCCAACGCCCGAGAACTAGTTTTGCAAATCTCCATATTCTCGAGCTCGCAGGGCGGCAAGAGAGAGCTATCGCCGGTATCACGCTCCCTCCCTAGATATGGGTGCGCAGAAGCGTGAGAAGATGGTGAGGCCATCTCACGCAACGACCTCTCAGGACCACATACAGCGTGTGCCACATACAACCGGACATGTGGTGGGTGGGCAAGCTCTCTTGAAACCAGCCCTCGGGGCAGGTACGGAGCAGGGTGGTGGTTCTGAGCGCAGGCAAGGTGGTGGGGAGATGTCTCGAGCAGCTCGGGGGGCAGAGGTGAACCGGCTTCAGAGGCACAACATCAGTGCGCAGACAGTACAGTCACAGAGGCACTCAAGTGGCTCTGTGAGGCTTGGGGGCTCCCATTCTCCACTAGCAAGCTCTGAAAAATCCAGATGAGTGTCCCGAAGTGTGTGTTGAGTCCTTTGATCCCCGGCGTGGGTACATAGTGCAGTCTCCTGTGGCTACGGGGTGCCAAAGGATTCGCAAGGATAAGCATACACACACACTTAAAGGGGTGGCTCGATTGGCGGAGGTGAGCCGGCTCCGGAGACGCAGCAGCAGTGCGCCGGCAGGACAGCCGCAGAGGGGATCAGGTGGCCCAATGAGGCTCAGGGAGCAGAGGGGTGGTCTTGCGCGTGGGCTTGGTGGTGGAGATATGGCTCGCGCAGCTCGGGGGGCAGGGATGAACCGGCTTCAGGCACAAGGCGGCAGTGCCCTGGCGGTGCAGATGCAGAGGGGCTCGGGTGGCTCAGCGAGGCTTAGGGGGTCCCATTCTTCACTAGTGAGCTCCGGAGAATCCGGATGAGTGTCCCGAAGTGTGTACTGAATCCTTTGATCCCCGGCGTGGGTACATAGTGCAGTCTTTTATGGCTACGGGGTGCCAAAGGATTCGCAAGGATAAGCATACACACACACGTTGTGCTTATCCTTGGACCGACTCCTTTGGCACACTGTAGCCGCAGAAGACCGGCTGCACGATGTACCCGCGCGGGGGATCAAAGGATTCAGCACACACTTCGGGACACTATGACGCTTGCTCCCTCTCCGTGTCCAGTGCTTCATGGTTATTGCACGTGCCGGGGGACTCGTGTTCTTTGACCCAGATGTGAGGCACTGGCGCGTCGTTGTGAACGGAGACGGCCGTCGGGTGGAAGTGGGTTTTGGGAGGCGGTTGTCCCTGTGGTGCCATTCTGGCGGGCACTGCCTCTTGGAGAGCTCGGTGGATTCGTCTGCCTTTGCTGCAAGGACAGGCAGATGGTGGCGAAGTCTACGTTCTGTGTTTTCCCTTGAATTTTATGGGGTGCACTTAGGTGCCCGCATGTTTTCAGTTTTTTACCATGGGGTGTCCATGCCGTGTGGTGTGACTGCATTCATGGCATATCCATGGACCAACGGGTCCCATCCATTGACCGTGAGCCACTGGGGGGCATGCCAGCAGGGTCCGCTTATTCCGTAACCCAGAGACCAACAATTGTTGGGCGATGATTGGTGTCATCGTATCATCGTTCCATGCTGCTTTGCATCTGGGTTGGGAACATGTATGAGTTTGTGGTATCTTGTCACGGCCCCGCCCTGCTCCTGATTTGCTTCTCACATCCACTAGGATGATGGTGGGCTGGCTTTTGTTGGCCGATCTCATGCCGTTCAGTGTGTGTGTGTTGTGGGGCTTTTTGCGGCGCTTTATGGTGGAGAGGCCCGGTCTGTATGATAGACGAGGTCCGGGTTGCTGGATCTCGCGCGTCAAGCGTAAGCTGGGGGACTTACGTGACGGTGTCATTGTGCCAGGTCCGAATGGGTGGGAGTTCGGGCCATCATAGCTGACCGGGAATACGTCTCGCCATAGGGTTGTGGCATCTCGCTGTTAACGGGGACGGCCACTTGGGTGCTTTGGATGATGGGATGTGGCTGTCCCTATGGTACCCTTCTGACGGGTACTGCCTCTTTGAGGGCGTCGGGGATTCGTCTGCGGCTGGCTCTATTTATGTCCAGTGCCTTGGGGCTTTTTCACCTGCCGGGGGACTGGTGATCGACACCCACTTTATGGGGTACTGGCATCTCGTTGTTAACGGGGACGGCCACTGGAATGATTTGGATGATGGGATGTGGCTGTCCCTGTGGTACCCTTCTGGCGGGTACTGCCTCTTTGAGGGCGTCGGGGATTCGTCTGCGGCTGGCTCTATTTATGTCCAGTGCCTTGGGGCTTTTTCACCTGCCGGGGGACTGGTGATCGACAGCCACTTTATGGGGTACTGGCATCTCGCTTGTTAACGGGGACGGCCACTGGAATGATTTGGATGATGGGATGTGGCTGTCCCTGTGGTACCCTTCTGGCGGGTACTGCCTCTTTGAGGGCGTCGGGGATTCGTCTGCGGCTGGCTCTATTTATGTCCAGTGCCTTGGGGCTTTTTCACCTGCCGGGGGACTGGTGATCGACGCCCACTTTATGGGGTACTGGCATCTCGTTGTTAACGGGGACGGCCACTGGAATGATTTGGATGATGGGGTTGTGGCTGTCCCTGTGGTACCCTTCTGACGGGTACTGCCTCTTTGAGGGCGTCGGGGATTCGTCTGCGGCTGGCTCTATTTATGTCCAGTGCCTTGGGGCTTTTTCACCTGCCGGGGGACTGGTGGTTGACAGCCACGATATGGGGTACTGGCATCTCGTTGTGAACGGGGACGGCCACTTGGGTGATTTGGATGATGGGATGTGGCTGTCCTTGTGGTACCCTTCTGACGGGTACTGCCTCTTTGAGGGCGTCGGGGATTCGTCTACGGCTCGCTTTTTGGGAGTGTCTTGGATTCGTCTGACGCTAGCTCCCTCTCCGTGTACAGTGTTCATGGTTATTACACATGCTGGGGGACTTGTGTTCTTTGACCTTGATATGAGTACTGGCGGATCGCTGTGAACGGGGACGGCCGCCGGGTGGAAGTGGGTTTTGGGAGGCGGTCATCCCTGTGGTGCCATTCTGGCGGGCACTGCCTCTTGGAGAGCTCGGTAGATTCGTTTGTCGTGCTGCGAGGAGAGGCAGAAGGTGGTGAAGTACACCTTGTGTGTTTTCCCTTGAATTTTGTGGGGTGCACTTAGGTGCCCGCATGTTTCCTTTTTTTGACATGGGGTGTCCATGCTGTGTGGTGTGACTGCATTCATGGCATAACCATGGACCAACAGGTCCCATCCATCGACCGGGAGCCACTGGGGGGCATGCCAGCAGGGTCCGCTTACTCCGTAACCCAGAGACCAACAATTGTTTGGCGACGATCGGTCACATCGTATCATCGTTCCATGCTGCTTTGCATCTGGGTTGGGAATATGTATGAGTTGGTGGTATCTTGTCACGGCCCCGCCCTGCTCCTGATTTGCTTCTCACATCCACTGGGATGATGGTGGGTTGGCTTTTGTTGGCCGATCTCATGCCGTTTAGTGTGTGTGTCGGGGGTATCTTGGCACAGCCCCGCCGTGTTCCTGAATGCTTCTCACATCCACTGGGATGATAGCGAGATGACTTCCTGCTTCTGAGTGCCCCAACTTCTCTTTTAAATCTTCCCCCTTCTCACCTGTAACCCAAGCAACCGCTGTCCCTAGGCCCTTCCCCTGCGGGCAAAGGTGAGTGAGTCCATGCCCAAGGTACCAGCTACAAGTGTGCTCATGTCCGGTCATTGATTTTGTGCATCCTCCACTGTCCATCCATCAGCTTACATTCATCGACCAACGTGGTCCATCCATCAGTTTACATTCATCGACCAAGACCTTCATTCATCGATTGTAAAGCCACCAGGAGGAATGTCGGCGTGAATCGCCTTTCTGCATCTCCCATCATCCACCCATTAGCTTACACGCATGGACCAATAAGATCCAATCATCAAATAGGAAGTCACCTGGGGGGCATGCCAGCAGCGGACGCTTACTCCGTAACCCAGACCCGACACGCGGTAGCTGATGGGTTGCGCACGTTGCGCACTCGCGTGTGTGACAAGCATTTGTTCATCCATCCATTCATCCATTCATCCATCCATCCATCCATCCATCCATACTGCATCGCATTTGTCTCGAGATTCCATATGTGTGAAGTACAGCTGTAAAGCTCTCGCCAAGTCCGTATCCAGGTATCCTTTGCGTATGGTAGCTCTCCGTTGCTTGCCTCCCAGTTCTCTTCACACTCACCCCTTCCCTTCCCACCAGTTTCTCCCTGGCTCTTTCCCCCTTACCTGAATGATGCTTCCGATAAAAAATTCCCTATGCGGCCGGTGCGAGAGGGGCACAAAAAGTCCCCCTGGTCAGGTAGATTCCATATGTCTGATGTACAACTGTAAAGTTCTTGAATGATTCTCACATCCACTGGGATGATTGTGGGCTGGCTTTTGTCAGCGGGCCTCATGTCTCTCTGTGTGTATACAACATATATATATATATATACTTTGTATACGTTTTATGCATCCCTTCTGTCTCATATATCCCTGAGCTCACAGGGAAGCAAACAAGATGTGTCACCAGTGCATGCTTCGGACGGATGGGCGATGGTGACTGCCCGAATCCGATGGGATTCAATTCAGCCCATATTTAGGATTTAGGATTTGTTAGTTTCTTTTGGTCTTCACATCTCATTGCCAACAGGCACACTGCATAGCATTTCATTAAGCATAGCTTTCTTCTTACATGCTTTTAAGTGCGTGAGAGAAAATCTCTTTTTGGAATGTCTTTACTAGGCTGATTCACAGCTTCACATGCTTTTTAGACTGATGCACAGCTTCTAAGGCAAAATGTTTAGAGTCTTCTGGGTTGGGTGGGTAGGGAAGGCAAAAGAACAGAGTTGCGGATTCCCACGGGCGGAACTCCTAAATGCTTTTGGTAATGTATTGTTTGGAGTGCAAGCCCTCAGATGATTGATCTAACGGCTCAGGAAACACTGATCGATCTACCGGCACAGAAACCTCTAAAATTCCGCAGGCTCCAATTTAACCATTTCTTTTGCTCTTCACATCTCATTGCCATGTAACAGAGATCACTAGGCACACTGCTATGTGCCAGGTTGCCGCTGTTGCTGTTGCCGCCATCTCGGAGTGGTCCACCCGAAGTACCTCTCCATGTGCTCGTCGGGAACAACTGCCGGGTCAATGTAGGAGTGGATGGCAGAGGACAGCTGAGACCAGCCGCCCAGGAAGCAGCACTTCTCAAGCGCCGCGCCCACAGCCCTGCCACAGGTACAAGCCCCCTTGCGGGTGCTGTGGCTAGAGAAGTGTCCCCCTTCCGGAGGGACACACCCCAGCTTCCCCAATGCCAACTGCACCCAGCCATTAGCTTGCGCCGACTGGAGCTTCCCTTGCTCCCACGGCAGCCTCCAATAGCTGCCCTGCACCTCCGAGCCCGTCACTGGGCGCTGCCCCCAACTGGCATCCCGCACCTGCTGCCAGTGCTGCAGGAGCCGCACAAGCCCCGCCACCCCTGCTGCGGGGATGGCGAGCCTCCTCCTGAGGCGCACGTGCCCCCTGCCTTTCTCCTTGTGGAGAACCACGGAGATGTCATCACCTATGATGCTGATGCGCTCCCTGCGCATGGAGACGCCCGTCTCCGGCCGGCCAAAGGTGACAAAGGCAAACACCACGTAGGTGCAAGCCCTGAGCAGCTCCGTAGCTGCCCGGCCCACCGGCTCCAGCGCCAGCCCGTGCTCATGCACCGCCGAGACATGTCTGGCAGGCAGCCAGGTCCGCACCGTCTGCTCCTCACCCGCGGCTTCAGCCGCCTGCACCTAGAGGCGGGACATGCCCTTCACTGCTCTGGAGACCGCCCGGCCCTTGGCAGGCCCGGGGAACCCCATGTCCTCGTGGTAGTTGTTGATGGCGGACAGGTAAGGTTGCATGTTGGACGCCTGCACCGTGCCCTTGTCCAGCATGTGGGCAATGTACAGCCTCACCGTGGCCCCCGTTGCCGGAAGCCACTGCCTGCCCTCCGCCTCACAGAACGCCATGAAGGCCCGAGCCTTCGGCCGGTAGTTGCCCACCATCTTGTCGCCCAATGCTGCCCCTTGCATCTGCACCGCCAGCTCAGTGAGGGAGCTGTCCCCCAGCTCCCCTCTCCAACGCTCCTGAAGCGCCGCATCCCAGCCAGCCACTTCTTGCACCGCTGCCGGGAGTACCTCATACCTCTCCTTGCTCATGTCCAGGTCCTCCTTGTCACCATCCTCGTAGGCAATGTGGGTTAGGCCGTCCGACCCCGTGTCACCCACGGTGCCGGTGTACCAGGCATCATCCTGGGGCCAGTACACCTTCACCTTGAGGCCACTCGCCAGCCCCGCTTGCGGCGCCTGCCCGGCTGCCCGCCTCCCATCCTGCAGGTAATGGCTCACCGGGAGGCGGAGATGCGGAACATGATGCCGTCCCAGCTTGAGGCCCCGAGCAACTCGGACCCTCCCAGCCGGCTGGGAGTAAAGAGGTCCCTGCTCCGGGGCAGGATCACCACCTCGTCGGCCATGGCCTCCAGCTGCTGGAACCACATCTGCCCCGGCCAGTAGGGCGCCACCGTAGCGGCGCACCTCTCCTCCCGCAGCTTGTGCGCCACCTCGTCGAGGAGGGACCACGGGGGGTTGACCCAATTGACCTCTCCTAGCCAAGGAAAAGGCCAAAGAGTCCACGCCCTCGCACCCCGGGTCGTGCCACTGTGCGTAGTAGCGCGGCAGCTGGGCGGAGAGCTGTGAGCCGAAGCGGTCCACGGTGTGCCGGTGCCATTCCCGCTCCGCCCACTGAAATCACCTGCGGTTCAGCCGCCAGACGTCCAGGTCCCGGTCCCAAGACAAGCGATCAGCCCACTCGTTTTCCTCGCTTCTGATGTACCTCGCCTGGAGCTCGATGTCGTTTAAGTCCAGCAGGATCCACAGGCGCCGCATCCGCCGCATCAGCTCCGGGTTGCGCGACGTGAAGTGCGAGAGCTTGGCCACCACCGCCTGGTTGTCGCAGTAGAGGCGCACCACCTTGCCGGTGAGCTCTCTCAGGAAGGATTACACCATTTTGTACACGGCCTCCAACTCCAGGTGCGTGATGTGCAGATGCCGTAGCTCGTCAGACCAGAATCCTCTTGCCGCGTGCTTGAGGTTCAGCACCCCGCCCCATGCGAACAGAGACGCGTCGGTGTGCACCTTCGCTCTCGTGGGGTTGCGCCAGATCTTGCGACCGTTCTACCGGCTGAGCCACCTCTCGATGTCGCTCCACGCCTGCCGTATGAGCTTCACCTTCGCGCCCCATCCCCGCCTCGTGGAGAGCACAAAGTGGAGCTCCCCGAGATACAATCTCGCCGGAGGATCTGCCAGATACACAGACTGGCAGAGCCCCGTGAACGCTGCCAGCTTCCGAGCTGGGAGCCACCTCCGCTGTCGCGACGCCTCGCTGAGAAGTGCCTTGGACAGCAGGTGAATCTTCTGAAGCCTCGCCGGTGTCACGCGGAACTGTCCCGCCTTGAGGTTTACCTCGAGCCCGAGGTGCTCCACCAGCTGCGTCGGCTCCCATTGCCCCTTCTTCTCGTTGAGCGACAACCCGAGTCTCACCAAGACCCGAGATGTCAACTCGCGCGCCCTGAGCGCCTCGATCCTGCTGCTTAGCAGCAACAGGAAGTCGTCCATGTAAGGGAGCACCCGCGCCCCCTGCTGATGCTCTTCGTGGCCGCATCCTCCAACTCGTCTGCGAACTGCCCAACGCCGTCGCACCTTGCTTCCGCTTTCCAGCTTCCGCACTTCTCGCCGATCCTCCGCGGATCTCGGAGAACGCTGGCACTCCACGAGCACCTTCATGACCTTGACGAAGATTCGAGGCGAGTCGTTCCAGCCGAAGGGAAGGGCGCCGCACTGGAATAACTCCCCCCGTACGTGGAACTGCATGTACTCCTGGAAGGCGGGGTCGATCCCCACGACGTGGTAGCCGTTCTTGAGGTTGAAGCTGATGCACCAATCGTTCGGCTTGGCGAGCCGGCGCAGCTTCTTGAGTGTCTCCATCTTGCAGCGCGACTTGACGCGATGCGCATGCAACCAGCGGAAGTCCATCACAAGACGCCACTTGTTCGTCCCCGGCTTCGGCATCAGAAACACTCGGGAGACATGTCGTCGCCTCCTCGCTCGTACCCATGCGCCCGTCTTGATACACCGCTCAGTCTCTGCGGCCATCCACTCCAGCTGCAGAGGGGTGGCGTCGGCCAACGACACTCCATGATCGAAAGGCAGAGGCGCCTTGTCGACCCAGCGCATCCTTGCACCTTTGCTGAGCCATTGCATCACCTCGGAATTCGCGCCAGCTGCGCCATGCCCCCCTTCTGCTCCGCACCCTTTCCTGCAGGGTGGGCTCTTTCCATTGGACGCCCCGAGGGGCGGAAGGCGTCCAACACTTCCTTGATTGGAAGGTTAGGTCTGCGCCTCGCCCAAGCCCTGACCCTTTACCTCCCTTGCCGCTGCTGCGGCCACCTTCACCTTTTCCAGCGCCACCGCCCGCTGCGCCTTTGCCTTTGCCTCCTTGACGGTCACGAAAAGTCGAAACTTTGGCGCTAGCCTTGGCGTGCGTGTTCATCACGGCCTTCGCCTTCGTGGTGTCGAACTCCTTCAACCACTTCGTAAGCACTGAGTCGCTCACCAGCCCGTCGCTGCCTGCGTTCACCTTCTCCTCGATGAAGGCCAACTTCGCCCGCAACGCCTCAGCTCCGCCGTGTGAGGTTGCGTCAGACTCCATGCTCGCTCTGAGCTGCAGCATGGTATATCGGTTGCTCAAAAGCGAGAAAACGCCCTTAAACGTGTTGTGGGTTGCGAAAACACGCTCACTCAACTCCTCCACCGTTGGGGAATCTTTGTCATCTTGACACCAGTCCAAGGTCGTCTCGGAAAACGTGATCGCATCGTGCATGTACGAAAGCGCAGGGGCAAGCACCAACTGCTCGTAACGCATGGACGTTTTGGTGTGTTTGGAGAGGGCGTCGTAGGTCTTGTCGTTGTAGAGGTCGTATATCTGCGGCATATCGGTCTCCAGTGTCGCAAGTCTCGAAGGGAACGGATTCCCTTCAACATGTGGGACATACGGGAGTTTTTTCAATGCCTCCAACTCCGCGTCTCCGCTGTGAGCGGAACCACCAGCCTGCGAAACGGCTTTCGCTACCGCCTCCTCCGCGACTTCAACTCTCACTGCGAGAGTCTCCATAAGTCGCTAAGGGTTTTAGACTTCCACAGTAACGTTAAAATGTGGGGTAGAAAATTGCAGTGTGCCGCACTAAGAATTTTTCCGTGAGGAAAATTTCTTGTGAAGTTCTTTTGCGAAGGCCAAAGAACAGAGCTGCGGATACCCACGGGCGGAACTCCTAAATACTTTTGGTAATGTACTGTTTGGAGTGCAAGCCCTCGGATGATTGATCTAACGGCTCAGGAAACACTGATCGATCTAACAGCACAGAAACCTCTAAAATTCCGCAGGCTCCAATTTAACCAGGATCCCTTGGGCATGCGGAAGGAGTGCTTTGACGGAGGGGTGTGGGGGTGCAGGCTTGAGGCAGTGCCGCGCCCTTGTGCGGGGCCCCCGACGCCTCTCTGCTGCCGTGTTCTGCGATGCTGCGATATATGCGGTGACCAGTAAGGGGTTGGTGGCTCGCTATGACGCGACGTCGGGGTCTTCAGACCTATCCTGCACCTTCGGCCAGGACGTGGCACTCTCAACGCTGGACGTGCTCCCCACTGCGTCCGCCGCCCTTGGTGCGCAGCATCTCAGGCTCTACAATCTGCAGGGTGACTGTATCACGGCCCGACACGGCGTGTATTGCGCGCTGGCATGTGCATGGACCTCTGGGGACTAGGGGCCTCGATGACCGTGTTGCACTCAACTATAGGTGCATGCAACCTCTGTTGCTAAACGGCAGTGTTCTCAAACGTGCCCGTCTTTGTGCTTCCAATGCTATTTCGAGGCGGCTCAAAACAGAATGACGTGTCTTGCTGCCATGTGGAGTCAGGCGCCTTTGCCAGGCTTGCAAGGGCTACAATGTACAGCGGAGGCGTAGGTGAAGGGGTGCACATTGACAATAACTGCATGGGGGATGGATTGTGTCGCGGGTGGGGGTGTGCTCACTTGGATGTTGTAGTTGCGCTGGCGGGTGAAGGCTCCATGGTCCGCCCGTGGGACACCCGTGCCTCTCACCGCCAGCTCGGCCACGAGCCAAATGCTGCAGAGTTTAATCTGTGCGCTGGTACGGACCGTTCACCTTCTTCCATAGATAGGACTGCCCCTCCGTGGGGCGCTGACTAGGGCCTCCTCTGCGTGCTGGTACGGACCGTCACCTTCTTCCATAGATAGACTGCCCTCCGTGGGGCGCTGACTAGCCTCCCTCTGTGTGCTGGTACGGACCGTTCACCTTCTTCCATGGATATGACTGCCCCCTCCGTGGGGCGCTGACTAGGGCCTCCCTCTGCGTGCTGGTATGGACCGTTCACCTTCTTCCATGGATATGACTGCCCCCTCCGTGGGGCGCTGACTAGGGCCTCCCTCTGCGTGCTGGTATGGACCGTTCACCTTCTTCCATGGATATGACTGCCCCCTCCGTGGGGCGCTGACTAGGGCTCTCTGTGGACGAATCCGACTAGCCCGAAGATGTTACGGTACTTCGTAGCATCGCATGTCCGTGCATCGATTGTAGCGTGGCCATGATGCTCCAGGCATGTGAGTGGCCTGATGAGGGTGGGGGACCGGGATCAGAGGGGGCGACCCATATGCATGCGGTACAACTTGCGGGCGGAGAGGGGAGGCATAGCGACCTTGGGGCGCCCCTTCTGGCTTGTGCATGCAACGATGGCCTGCGAGTGTATGACCTCCGGCACGCCAGCAAACCCCTGATCAGCAACAATGGTGGAGTGGCGGCGCGCCACGTCGCTTTCATGACCGGCAGCGAGTTGTGCGCGCTCTCCGCAGCAGGCAATCTCGAGGTCTGGGACACCTGCAGGTGCTGCGCCACGTGTTCCACACCCTATCGAGCACGGGTGTGGGTGGGAAATGCTGTGATGTCTCGTGTTCTTCGTATCCACATGCCTCTATCAGCTTTCCCCTTACTTGTATGAGCCGGCTATGATGTTCAAGAGGCATCGGGGTGGACAACCTCGATCGCAAGTGTGGAGAGATGCTTGGAAGGTCATGCAACTATTGGAGGGTGATCTCGAAGACAGCGTGATGGCTTACCTAGACGTTTCACTCTAAGCCAAGTTGTCCCAGAGGCATCCCACCAATTTGCGTACGCGATTAATGGGATTGGCATAAGACATGTGGCACCATAAGACATGTGGCGTCTCACCGATTAGCGCACTGGAGTAATGGGAGAGGTGGGAGACACGTGGCATCCCATTAGTTGAAACACTCGTTTGATGGTCGAGGCGGGGAATATGTGGCATCCCAGCAATTGGCGTACCTAATCAATGGGAGAGGCTGGGGGCGTTTGGCATCAGCGCATCTCTTTCCCGGAGCTTCAAGGAGGCGAATGCTGTGGACGGAGACGGCCTCGCCCTTTGTTCGCAAGCCCGAGTCGCATTGATGGGGTGCAAAGGGGGCACATGTGCAGTGGACCTCGTCAATGGTGTGATTGCCACAGCATATAGCATTCGCGCCCCAAGGGACCCCTGTACACAGCCCCATAGCCCCATATTAGGTGTGCGCAATGGATCAACGTTAACAGCCAGGCTGTCATCGCCCACGCGCTTAGGGTTCATTTTTACTGAATGTGATGACAACTTGATGCTGGTGGGTTTTTGCTCCAGGTAGCCTCGCACAAGCTTCCTTGCCTTTGGAGAGTGCCACTGCCCAGGTAATTCCTCCCAGGGTGCTCTTCAAGCCATGCAGTTTGAGAGTCACGCTACCCACAAGTTCACGATGATCTGTCAGGATTCACAGTATATGCTTATGGTACCGAGTGGAGGGAGGGGCAAAATCATTTCTTGGGATAGTGCAAGTTGCGGCTGGATTACTTATTACAGATCGCTGCGATCTTTTTCTAAGACATGGCATCCAACGCTCTTTTGGAAATCCTCTCTTTAAAAAACTAAGTTTGTGCAAACTATTGCATGCGGGCTGCGTTGTGGTGTCTCACAGTGGTGTGGTGCGTGTGGATCATTTAGGTGGCGTGGAGCATGCCTGAGGCACCTACAAATATTGAGGCATCTGTATTCTGCACAGCTGATGTAGATGGCACAATTACTGTGTGGTCCTGAGTTGTCCAATTGTTACATAGTGGTGAAACAGTTTCATCTCTGAATAGTTTTTGTCTGATATAGTAGTGAGAGTGATTTACTTTTTCATAAGATCCTTCAAAGTACGCTTGTGTGAAAGTAGATAGCAAAATGACAAGCGCCATTGCATCTACTGACAGCTGCAGTATATGTGTATGTGATCCCAGCAATTGATATTTGTGTTTGGCACAAAATTTGCTCTGGCCGACTATATGTAGCTGCTCATATGCACCAAGGTGAGTGGGTCAAGAATGCTCTCTCTCTGCCTCATTCTCCTCGCTGTGGGAGCTTGCTTGCTGGAATAATCGGCATGGAGCGCTCCATGCTACTTATTGCGAGGAGATAGTGCAGCCCTAGTATCGCCTAGAAAGGATTCCTACATTTGGCAGTCTTCTCATTGATCTGTTGATAACGATCAAGTGTTGTTTATTTCACAATTACAGGCGTTTGAAACGGTATTGTTATTGGCATGCTTCTTGTATGCTGCATACGCGAGTGGGTGTCAGGAAAAGCCACACAAAATTTCGTGATATTCGCACTCTTGAAATTCTCGCTTGGAGTTATTATTCCACAGCATGTCTAACTGCAGAATATGCTTGTGGGGGCGAGCTTTGCTCGTGCCAGCAATTTTTGGAAATCGTACCAAAGGCTTTGGAATTCGGGGGGTTTCCATTCCCCCCCAAGCAAGACCTCGATATTTTGCATCGGGGGTTTCCTCCACCCCCCTACGATTTTTAAATTCGTTATTTCCGATATTATACTCGCCCTGCAGCTTTGATTTAATTCTTGTGGTATGCTGCTATATAATGATTTAATAAACAATGATGACTCCACATGATCATTTGCAATGAATTGGTTGCATATGTCATGTTGCCGTGACCTGTCGATGCCTACTATCACCATACTAGTAAGTATGGTGATTCAATACATCGTACGATTTAATATCGTACTGAATACATACCGTTCGGTGTTCCACATGATATCTACGGTGGTTCGGCGTATTGGATGGAGCACGGTACGAGGCCGGTCGCGCCTTCTCAGGTAGCGTGTATATCGGCGGACGATGCGGGCTTTGCATGCTTGCGCAACGCAACTCGATATGACCCGAGGTCGGACCAAGAGGCCACCTGGCATTTTTCTGACGTGGCACCAAAAATCATCGTATCGCCGTTCGATGAATAATTTTTTGACGGTCAATAGGCATATCGCTTTACAATGTCATATATTTGGACGATAATTCGCGATTTAATTCGCGAAAAAATGTATGACCGCAATATGTTGACATTCAGTATCGAGTCAACATTCGCGATACTCCAGATTGGGAAATCGAAACCCGGATGGGGAAGTCTTTTTCCGGTGCGGGGAATCTGGGTCGGGGCGTCGCGTCGGTCATAGTCATCGCGTTTTGACATTCAGCATCGAGTTAACACTCGCGACACTCCGGATGGGGAAAGCGAAACTCGGATGGGGAAGTGCTTTTTCGGAGCGGGGAAACTGGGTCAGGTTGGGAAGTGCTTGCAACCGCTTTGGAAACGTGCGGCGGACCGGACCTTCCAATATTCGTGATATACACACGCACCAAGCAGCAAAATAAACATGGAACGAGCTAATAGGAAGTGTAAGTGCGGGCACGAAGTTATTGGTGATAGGAAAGATTTGTAACAAACGCCGGCTTCCCATGGTACCGCGCCGGGTTTGTCCAGCTAGTGACAGACGTGACGGATATGACAAGTATGACAGGTCTCGCGCAGGATGACTGCTCGAGGGGAACAGACTTAGTAAAGGAGATATGGTCATTATCAGATGACCGCGAAGTGATAAGAGGATATGACAGTTACAAGTTTGCCACTGACGTGTCAGTCAGAATACTGCAAACGGTAACATTGTTAAAGTTGGCATAGAATAATGACTTTCTATTGGCTAGATGAAGATTTCAGGGCGGAAGCCTGTTACAGTTTTTGCAGATGTGACAATGACTCGAGACATAAGTAAGCTCTGACCGTAGGTCAGGACTAGTGGACTCATTATTGTTTTGCTCTCGCAAGTGCTAGGTGACTGTTCGCGTGCCAGTGCTAGACCGCTAAGACAGTTCTGCTCACAGTTTTGTACAATAATTCGTACTTTTGGTTATTATGCCGATCTTTTGATGAATATTTTTTACTGCTGTTTTTATCTTTTTACAAAACAATAATGTCCTGCGCGGAGCGGCTTTTTATTTCAGTGCTAATTCAGAAGTAGAGACCCTTTGGCGACAAGTTCACAGCAGTTGGTGACAGCAGATTCGGGAGACAGGCGACTCCAGGGACACCCACGGTGTACTGGCGGACCCTCTTTCCTTTTTATACTTGGCGGTGCTCACACGGAAAAAGGCTCCCAGTGGCGGCGGCGGCGGATCAGCACTGAATTACTACTTAATGTGTGGTCTTTTATTATCTTGCGATATCCTCAGCTTGACTACCTTGTTCAACAGCGAATCCAGGGGCACCCACGGTGCACTGGCCTAACTGTAGACAAGTTTGCGTCACTAAGAGCTAATTAGCGACGGCGTCAGCTCGGACAGCGACAGCGACAGGGCAAATCAGCGGTGAATGGCCAGCTTTATGAGTAGTTCCTATCCTGCGGTCCCTCTAGTTGACCACCTTGTCTGAAGTGAATCCCGGGACACCCCCGGTGTACTGGCCTAACTGGAAGGCAAGTGTGCGACCTAGAAGCTAATTAGCAGCGGCATCTGCCTGGGCTGACTAATTAGAAGTGGATCAGCAGTGAATCACTACCTGAATGAGTGGTCTTTTATCCTACGGTTTCCCTGACGGTACCACCTTGTCTGACGGCGAATCCAGGGACACCCACGGTGTACTGGCCTAAGCTTGAAGCAGGAGTGTCTCCGGAAGAGGATTAGCAACGGCATCAGCCCTGAAGGCAACAAGTGGGTCAGCTCCATATATTATTTACTGTTCTGGCAACGGTATTTGGTGAATTCAGGCTTGATCTACGCACTGGCTCAGCCTGGAGTGCTGTTGGTTATTTTTAGAACGCCTGCGGATGTTTGCTGACACTCTCTTAGGCCTCCTACGGCTCTTGGCAACTGGTGAGGCCCTTATGACACCGGTTACCTTCTTAATGAGCAGTGGTGTTGCGAATCCAGGGGTGCTCAGCACACTGGCTTAGCCTCCAGCTCTGCGTAGTGACGTTTGTTTCTGGTACCTTGGCTGAAAACGAGTTTCCATGACAGCTGCTGGACCCTTAATGAGCAGTGGTGTTGCGAATCCAGGGGTGCTCAGCACACTGGCTTAGCCTCCAGCTCTGCGTAGTGACGTTTGCTTCTGGTACCTTGGCTGAGAACGAGTTTCCATGACAACTTCTGTGCTCTTGATGAGCAGTGGCTCTGCGAATCCAGGGGTGCTCAGCACACTGGCTTAGCCTTAAGCCTTTTTCACACGAATATCCTGCATCCGCCGCTGATCCAGAGCGCCGAGACATATTGTTAAGCCCTTGGGCCTGTGCTGGTTACACGCGTCTCGCCCTCCTGCTTGTTCAGAACGGTGGGAATCCAGGGGCACTCAGTGCACTGGCCTAAACCAGCCTGAATTAAGCCTGCATCCTGCTGGTGAACGAGCTTTACGCTGAGAAAGGACACACCTCCTTCGCCCCATTCGTTGAGCATTAACGTAGCACTTGACCACGGAGGGTGAGGCAGAGTTGAGCATCGCCGCTGTCCAGTCTTCAGAACGCGAGGCACGGCGATTGGCTCGGGAAAGGAACACTCAGAGGCGGATCACTGGCTATATGAGCACAGGGGGATCGGCTCCAGAATCCAGTCCGATCTTAACTTTGGCAAATCTACACAAGTCGCATTCTCCTATCAAAGTATACAACTTGGAGTTATAGTTAGCATACTTACGGAAGATGTCAAAAAGCCGAATCTCTACGTAGGTTATGCGGGTCGAAAAAACCGGATGAAGCGGCAAGTTTAGTGAGCAGGCCTTGAAGGGAACCGTGGCCAAGATGGCCAACTCTGTGGGTTGGGGTTCTACCCAGACGGGCATTAGTCCTCCACAAAAAATATTTGTGTGACCACCAACACCGGTGTCACTGGGGCTACTTGGTGAACAACACCCTGACAGTTTATGACGAACGAGTACACAGCACGGTTCTGGTGTTGAGACTTTCGCGCGGCGGGACTCATGTTGACCTATATACGCGAAGGGATAGCAAGTGCTGCTTGCATAGGCTTGTTGACTTGCAAAGTTACGGCATTGTAGTGGAGTGGATTCTGCCCATGCCCACAGGCACATTGGTTGACCTCACGTAGACAGGTTGTTGATCAAGAACAAAGTTTATAACAGACGTATACGTGCGACATAAGTACCCATAATATTATATTGTGTATAAATAGCGCTGCCTGCTGCCTGCATTCGGATACCAGCAAGCCTACTATAGTCCTCGTTGCGCTGATTCCGCCGGTATGCAGGTAAACAATGTTGTAACAACGATTGACATATTTAATTAAATGTGTATACTTACACCTGAATTGTATTCTTATTTAGCAATGCGCACTCGTTGCAGGATCCTTAGGGGTGTCATGTTTACTGTGCTGTGCACTTGCCGAGGGGACGGCTGCAATGCGGGGACAGCTCCCCGGACACGCGCCTGATCCTTAGGGGTGTCATGTTTATCAGGCCGTGCACTTGCCGAGGGAACGGGTGCGATGTGGGGACAGCCTCCCGGCACGCGCCCGATCCTTAGGGGTGTCATGTTTACCGTGCCGCACTTACGTGGGACGGCGCGATGTGGGACACTTCCCCGGGCACGCGCCTGAGCATTAGGGTGTCTTAGGGTGGCATGTTTACCGTGCTGTGCACTTGCCGAGGGGACGGCTGCGATGTGGGGACAGCTCCCCGGACACGCGCCTGAGCCTTAGCGGTGATGTGTTTGCTGTGCTGTGCTACGGGTGTACATGGAGCACCTTGGAGGTCCTGCTATCCGTCGGCGGACCAGGTAACATATTGCGACGAACACTGGTACCCAGCCGGGGGGGTGACACGAACGACCTTTTGGACAAGTGTATGTTTACTGGCAGAGGTGCAGCGTGGCAGCGGGGAGCAGCAGATGGCAGCCCGGAGCTGGAGGCTGCTGTGAAGCAGATGAGGGATGGCACAGCCCTGGCCATCTTCGATACGCAAATTAAGGAGTACGTACAGCTTCACACCTGGGCCGTGTCCTGCCAATCCGCCATGGAGAAGTGGCAGTGCTGCGATCAAGGCGCTGCGGACCGGTCCCTGACTCATCGAGGTCGTGAAAATGGGTGCCCGGACCTACGGGGGACCTATATCTCTTTTCTCGCGGGGCTTATGCCGCTACAGGGTGGATTATGGCCCGGACAGTCTGGGACTGTGCCCGACCTCTGGCGGACCTACGTCGCTCTCAGATTAAGAATGCTAATATCGGAGTTCAGACGTTCAAAATATCTATGAGCGTTGCAGCGGCTGCTCGTGTCACGTGGATATCATACCGTTTTGATGATGTGTGGCATGTATGTGTTTTCAAATACATTCAGAGATCTGGCAAGCTCAAGGGGTGGCACGCGGTTTATTATACACATTATAGACTGATTTATAAGCACTGTTTGACGATTGATACGTATGGCATCGACCAGGATTGGATTTTTGCTAAGAAAGACTCCAGTGCGACTCGCAAAGGGAAAGCCGATTAGACGTGTGGGGTCCACGATCCCTTTGCATTAGTCGATATGTTTGGATTTGAAGGATTTTATTTAGTACCGTATTTCTTGATTTATTATACTTTGTTTTGTTACAAAGATTGTTTTATAGATTCATTACACAGGAGATTTGTTACATATAAGATTTATTAATTTCGGCTTCTAAAAGAGGATTTTACAGATGGTTTAATTAATCAGTCTCAATTTTGAGATTTACACAGCTCGATGGTCAGTACCGTGAATAATGAATAATGTGTGCAATGCATAATGCTATGTGCCTTGCAGCCTTTTGCGTGCGTGTAGCGAGCATCTATTCCCTTACAAGAGTTGGGGTACCGTATGTTGACACTAATTTGCGGGATATGCGGATTCATTTGAGAAATAAGATACGTAAATTGCTGTCGGACTTTGCGGACGTATCGCGGACCTATGACATAAATTAACTGGACCGACCGGACTTATCGCGGACCTATATATCAACCAAAATGCGGACTTATGAAAAACATAGGAGATCGCAGCACTGAGAAGTGGCAGACGGCGCAGTCGGCGGCCACAGCCAGCACCGGGGATGACACCTGCCGCGCTGCTAAATCAATGACGCTGCAGCAGCAGGCTTCAAAGCGTTTCGAAGAATTCTTGTCGACGCTGCAGCGTCACTGGCGTAAGGCTAAAATGGCCTTCGAGGACATCCAGACTACCCCGACTGACTTACCGACTGACGCCTACATCGCAGAAGCGGATGGTGTGGGGACGGTTGAAGGCATGGGCGGATGGCGCGGCGGAGGCGATACGCCTGGCGGAGGAAGCGCGCCAGACACTCACGGCCAACGAGGAATATTACCATACCATCTTCCAATTTAGTGACTACGTGAAAGTGGCCGGGCTTTTCACGGATCCCGTCGGCGCTGCGAAAAATTCACCAATAACGACGCCGCATCCCCGTTACTAGGTTACCGTGAAGTGGCCTGAAGTAAAGCAGGCAGCAACTACTGAGCATGCTGCGTTCCAGATGCAGTTGGTCCTGGAGTATTTCCAGAGCACCATGCGAGAGGGCGTGGACGCCGTCCTTCTCCACCACGGTGGGACTGCAACCGCCTACGAATATTACGAGAAGCCTGCTGCTTTGGGACGGTGTCGGGACAGCCCGGACCAGATCTTCCACCTGGACATTTGGCCCTTTGCTATCGAGACCGCCCTGGGTGCGGTGAGGATGGTCGGTGCAGAGGCCATCCACACGTTCTCGGCACTCCTTTGCCTCGACGACCAGGCCTGTACGGAGGTCTGGCCAGACACCCAGCTACCTCAGATCTGGAACGATGGCGACATGCGGCTGCCAGACGCATGTCAAGGCTACCCCACAAGCCACCCTTTTGAGCGTACCCGCCATGGTGGTGGTCCGGGGTGGGTGACGACGTGGCCGGCCACCCACGTCGCCCACGGCGGAATAAGCCCAGGCAGGACGGAAGCCTGGACCGCCTTCCGAAACCAGCGGTCGCTCTCCATCTGCATGTACGCGGCGGTGTCAGTGTTACCTACTAACGCGACCATTGACCTGGAGAACAGGGTGAATCCGGTGCCCCACTCCCTGCGAGTCATGTATGGTCTCCCCACGCGGCTGGTGTGCGTCGCGTGCAAGGCGGAGATCCGATTCCAGGGGTCGGTGCTACGACAGCCTGTCTCAGGTGCACGCGTGTAAGCATTGTGTGCAGCCCATCGAAGACTCAGACTTCTCCTAGCTCGGACACGTCTTGTGCGGCCCGTGCTATGCATTCCGCGTGGAGGGCCAAATGCAGCCACCTCTCCTGGTGCATCAGGTGCACCCAGAGCACCCCACGACCATAGCCTGCTTCGAGCCGTTGTCAGCAGCGGAGGCGCGGGCACGGATCGTGGTGGACTTTGCGGACGTGGCCATGCTTGGCGTGCAGAATGCTGCAGCGATGAGTGCAGTCTCTGTGTGAAGATACTGCTGAAGCACAACGCTTCCTCATCTATACCATACGTCTCCCATCGCATAGATGGTACCGCAATTGGGTTGTGAACCCGAGACGTTGGTTGAACGACCAGTATCGTCAGAACGAATAATACGTTCGCTCCATAATACTGCGCATGCGTGTTCCGCACATGCTTAAAGCAAAGATGGTTCTTGTTTGTTACTTCAAGATGTATCTTGCTTTGCCATCTTCGAGTTCGACGTACGAACTCTCGATGACAGGTGTCATTCAAGTCTTTCCTTGAATAATGACAGATGACGTGACTTGTCATCTGACGACATGTACAGTCATAGTCGACCGTACTGACGACTGTCTGTCATTATAATATATGACATGACTCGACATGACATGACATTACATGACATGGTATGACATGTCTGACAGGTATGACACATATGTCATCGGTCATGACCCTGACAGCAGTCGACTTCTAGGTTTTGTACTGCGTTTGTGAGGCTGAGTTCTCGTCTTGCGTTGGAAGAGTCTTGGAAATTGTCTTGGACTGATCGGAAAGACTTCGGAAAGTGATCAGATCTTCAGATGAAAGATCGCATTTTCCGGATACCGCGATCGGATCGAGCTCTGCCGGACCCTTGGGCAGGTGCAAAATGAGATAGTGCTGAATTGATAGAAAAGGCTAATATATATTATATATTAGACTGATGGAAGCACTAGCAGGGAGTGGCACCACAATGCACTGCAGACTAAGATGAGATAATAAAATAACTTTGGGGTTTATTATCACGGAACGGTGACAGGAGCAAGCTGACATGGCACCTCGGGTCAAGGGGTGATCAGAGAGAGTGTGACTGCCCCCCTACCTTATGGGGGGGCTGAAAGTCTCATCTCACACCACACCACCTCATCCCGAAGGCGTGAGGTGCCACAACAAAGCAGGCAAGCCTGCATCCCTAACCTAAACCCTAGGCAAAAATAGGCAGCAGTTACAGGCCCAATGGGACCTTTTGCAGTCCAAAACTACTGCACTACGTAGCTAGAGCTGTTTACCGAAAGTGTCTGTCTAATTCAGTGCTCCACACCACCAGACCGTGATGCGTCTGGTGGCAGGTCGATTGCGTCATTGGCGACAGGCTGTGACCCCATGAAAGGCGGCAACCAGATGGGCCCCTGCGTGTAAGCAGGGCATCGGATCGACGCGTCATGCGAGCACGATCGACGACTACGACGATGATGACGATGACGCTGCGACGTCTCGGACTCTCAGTGATATTGTATCCGAGATAATCGACTTAACGAATTTGAATAATGAATATGACTACGACATATTGCAATCAATTCCATCGTAATGGTCTAGTGGTTGCTTGCCGCTCTCACAGGCTTGAGGTGATGGGTTCGAGTCCCACTGAAGGTTTTTTCCGGTCCACACTGGGGGTCATTTCGGGTACTTCTTGAGCATTTTGGGGGTACTTCTTGAGTTACGATTTCGGCCGTTCGATTCACGAACGAGGGGTGCAGATTCTCCTAAAACTTAAAATTCCAAAATTGTTTCCCCGAAAATCGTTCGATCTGTTCAATACTTCTTCAATACATGAGGGCTCACTCCAATACGTTAGCGATTTCAGGCGTATTGAAATGGCGTATTGGAGACGTATTGAGTGCCAAGCTTTCGACGTCTCGACAAAAAGCTGACCTCGCACTTTTTCAACACGTCTCCAATACGCCATTTCAATACGCCTGAAATCGCTAACGTATTGAAGTGAGCCCTCCCGTATTGAAGTAGTATTGAACAGATTCTCTTCTAAAAAGGTTTTTTTAAATTTTTGTAAAGGTCAATATGCGTGCAACCGCCTGCGGGGCTGAAGGCAGGGATCACTTCAATACGTGAGGGCTCACTTCAATACGTGAGGGCTCACTTCAATACGTGAGGGCTCAAGACCTTGAGCCCTGCCTTTAGCCCCCCCTTTCAGTATGCTGCGGAAGTGTTGAAGTGAGCCCTAAAAAAGTTGAAAAAACATGTTCTTCAATTCTGGTGAGACTTGTTATATGGACTCAGGAGCTATATTTTGCGACATAGCTTGTGTGCGTTTTTTGTGGGGGGGGTCCGAAAACCTACTTTTGGGTTATTGCTTTACTTGAAAGTTCCTTCAGCATATCGTCAATATGTCCGCAGTATATGTCCAACATATTACAACATAGTTGCAGTACATTTTCGAAGGGTGATGGGCGTGGTAAAGGGGACTTCAATGCAGTATGGTCCGAGGAGATCAAATTGCTCATGGTGAAAAGCGACCTCGCCATGAACGATCCCCTCATTCATCATCACCAAGTGATGCGGAGCGACATCGAACCGGCTTGCCTTCGGCTAGAGCCGCCGCCCTCGTCCAAGGGAAGGCGCCCCCCCCGTACAACAATCTTCGTTAGCCAAGCGCGCGATGGGAAATCCCGCGCAAGGCGGATGCTTAGCCGATCGAGAGCCGATCAAACCTTCCAATGCTCAGGAGGGTACATCGCTCACACGAACCCCCTCCCAATATCAAGCTCATATTCCCGGAAGGTTGGAGTACCGCGGAAGGCTTCCGCGACCCGGAGTATGAAACTATTACGAAGAAGGAACGCCTTTTGGCGTGGATTGCGCCTCCACATCTTCCGATATCTACGAGGGAACTGGAGTTGTCCGCGAGGTAGCACTCCGCGAGGTAGCCTTTCTCTTTCTTCTCGACGTTGAGGTTGTGTCTTTCTTGCTTCACAGGACTCTTTGCTACATGTATGCAACATGGTTACCATATGTTGCATACATATTGAAAGCATATTGTAGGGATCCTGGAACATATTGCAGGAAAGTCGATCCGCACTATGTGGAAGTGGGCACGGTATGGCATCATAAGTGGCTGCCAACGCGACTGCTCCCGCACGATTTCTCCAGATTGGCGCACGATTTATCTCCAGACAATACCGCGTGGCCGGCTTGGTTACCACCTTCCGACATCTTGGAGCTAGAACCGGCAACGGTCGGTAACCTTTAAGGGGAAATCGTTTCGACTTGTTCCACCGGTGCCTAATTGCTTGCAACGGATTGTCGAAAGGATTCGTGGCATGCAAGAGGCAAGGTAAGGGACTCTCGTGGGGCATGATTTCCCTCCCACCATTCCTCACGTGGCTCGCTGCAATATTGTTGCAGCACGCGATCGTGATGGTTGCAGCGTGTTGATGTGATGTTGAAAACATGTTGGGACGATGTTGTGCAGAGATGCGGGCGAGGCGCCCCCCGAGGCGCACGAGGCCCAAAGCAAGGAGACCCCCCCGCCGCCCAATGCTGAGGCACCCACGAGCCCTCCACTAGCCGGCGGGAGTGCAAGGTAAGGGACTCTCGTGGGGCATGATTTCCCTCCCACCATTCCTCACGTGGCTCGCTGCAATAGTGCTGCAGCACGCTATCGTGATGGTTGCAGCATGTTGATGGGATGTTGAAAACATGTTGGGACGATATTGTGCAGAGATGCGGGCGAGGCGCCCCCCGAGGCGCACGAGGCCCAAAGCAAGGAGACCCCCCCGCCGCCCAATGCTGAGGCACCCACGAGCCCTCCACTAGCCGGCGGGAGTGCAAGGTAAGGGACTCTCGTGGGGCATGATTTCCCTCCCACCATTCCTCACGTGGCTCGCTGCAATAGTGCTGCAGTACGCTATCGTGATGGTCGCAGCATGTTGATGGGATGTTGAAAACATGTTGGGACGATAATGTGCAGAGATGCGGGCGAGGCGCCCCCCGAGGCGCACGAGGCCCAAAGCAAGGAGACCCCCCCGCCGCCCAATGCTGAGGCACCCACGAGCCCTCCACTAGCCGGCGGGAGTGCAAGGTAAGGGACTCTCGTGGGGCATGATTTCCCTCCCACCATTCCTCACATGGCTCGCTGCAATAGTGCTGCAGTACGCTATCGTGATGGTCGCAGCATGTTGATGGGATGTTGAACACATGTTGGGACGATATTGTGCAGAGATGCGGGCGAGGCGCCCCCCGAGGCGTACGAGGCGCAGGAGGGGCATGCTTTAGATGGGACCATTGGAAGTAGCATGCCTGACTTGCGGGCATCCTCAATGTCGCGACTAGTGCATCGTCCATATCGAAGAGCTTTTCCAGGTGATACATCTCATCATGTTTCCTTGCCTACTTGCTTTCGCCGTAACTATGCTGCAACACGCTATCGTGATGGTTGCAGCATGTTGATGGGATGTTGGAAACATGTTGGGATGATATTGTGCAGAGATGCGGGCGAGGCGCCCCCCGAGGCGCACGAGGCGGCAAATTCAGCTCGTTTAGACGACAGCAGGTACTATTTCGGGATTTCTGGATTCATTGATGTAGTCACTGTTGACGCGGAACGTAGTCCTCACCAATTTCCACTTGACGTTACCCCCGAGGGAGACAACCTACCATCGAATGCGGAAGAAGCCTGCGACTTCTTCGAAGCTCATCAAGCAATTTTGACACCGATCCGTATGGAAACTGTTGTCTACCTAGTACACGATGGCAACTTCGAGGCGACTACATACGGCTCGCTGCTGGCCGATGACTCTCAACTCGATAATCCTACACGAGACAATGTGCGGGAGGTTCGGTGCCTTGGGCGACATTGGAGGAGCGTTTCGACAATAAATGATTGGCCAGATTTGATCCGTGCGGTTGGAGTCTGGTCTTTAATTGCAGTTACCACGGATGCCATGGCTGCCGAGATGGAAGAGCCCATGAGGTATGTACGAATATTTAGGCACCTCAACTTGCATACTGATTTTTCATGATATAATATGTTGCAATATATCAGAAACCGTTGCCTGTATATTGAATATGTATGGGAGATATACTGCGGTGGGCGAAGCAGATCTCCGGTGGAAGAGCCAGCTGAGGTGAAGGACACGGAGATGGGTGAGGTGAAGAACACGGCGGGCGAAGCCGATCCTTGGCTCTCGCTCCATGCAATGCATCGTCGAAATGTGGGCACGGTATCATTGGAGCGAGGGCGGTTTATATGTGATTGTGCCATGTGCTACGGAGTTGTACTAAAGGTGTTGAGCAAGGCCACCCGCACACGACATCGGAAACTCCACGGGCGGATCCAGCCACCCGCACCGGACCCTGAAGAGATCGATGCTGTAGTTTGTGGCAACCGCGGCGAAACCTTAAGGTACTCTCCGCCCTTTCTCTCCCATGAATGATTATGCAAGCTTGCGTGGCAACACATTCGCAATATGTTGACAACGTATTGAAGGTGCATTGCAACTCTCCTACAGACATACTGATGTGGACGTCACAATGGATGACAAGGAGGAACATGCTGAGGAAGCCGGGAGAACAAGCGCAGAAGACGAGGTGGACGGAGGACCCTGAAGGATGGCTTGGTCGTCAATACACGGCTTACGAGAAGTCGCTCATGATGGGTCCCGAACCCATGTGTTCCAAGTACAACAAGGTGAACATCGGCGGTGTCTTCTATCGCACTAGAGACGGGGACAAAGGGAAAGGGACAACCCAGTGTTTCGTCCGCGCATCCTTCCCCAAGGATGATGCCGATGCCGATGACGAGTGGGAGGACAGGTACGACCTCAACCACCAGTTTGCATGCTTCTTTGCCTTTTCGTATATCTTTGCAACATACATACAATACGTCCCCAACATATTAGGGGTATGTCGTACGTATATTACACAAACATTGAACATTTCGTGCGCAGGTATGGTATCATCAACGCCATTCTGCGGGTCACCATTGGCGGTGTGCTCTACACTTTTTTAAAGTGTGATTGGCTACCCGTGCCCACGGAAGCTCAGATCGCAAGCTTCAAGCTGAAGAACTCCATCCTCGGCGTGGACAAGGTGTCCAAGGCTTACTACATCTTCAACCCATGGGACACCTCCAAGTACACTATGGACAACCGAGAGCCCTACCTACTGGCCAATCAAGTCCAAGCGCAAGTAGTGATAGTCAAACACCCCTGCATGGATCGTCAGCGGTGATACTTGATACGAGCGACCGCAATATGGAGAAACTTGCACTCGTTGATAGGCCCGTAGGTAGTAGTGATGGTCACTTTGACACATGCGGGAAGTGTAGAGTCGGTGGCGAGCTCCTTCTGTGTGAGAGGGCAGGCTGCAAAGAGGCTACGCACGTGCGATGCGCAGGGCTCACCGACATCCCCACTGGAATGTGGTACGGCAGAAAGTGTGATGACGCATAGTAGTGCCTCTGTACACATTTGATATACCTGTAATATACCAAATACGTATTGCAACTATATTGTAAGTATTATGCAATATGTGAGCAGCAGGGGGGTCTTACCCCTTTACCCCTGCAGTCGTGTGGCACTCTGGTTGTACACATATTGCATATGTATTCAAGAGATTCTGCATGAGTGTATGTTTCAATATGTGTTCAACACGTATATTGCAAATGTGTTGCATAATTCACTCTGATTGTAGACATATTGCACATGTATTCAAGAGATTCTGCATGAGTGAATGGTTCAATATGTGTTCAACACATATATTGCAAACGTGTTGAATAATTCATCTGATTGTTGACATATTGCACATGTATTGAACGATTCCTTATGCGTGAATGTTTCAACATGTGTTCAACACGTGTTCAATACGTGTGTTGCAGGCAGTTACAGACATACAGTAAACACTCGATTTTAAGAAAACAGGAATTTTAGGTCAGCCTAGCAACTTTCTTATTATTTATATAGAGATCTTAAATATGGAGTGTTATGTGTTAAATATTGTGAAGAAATCAAAAAAGCTGGCTACTTTCTTATTGGCGGGTTTTCTTATTACTGAGTGATTACTGTATTGAACACCCCTCCAATCGTTTTGCCCCATTTCAATACATCGGCGCCCCAATTCACAAAACCCCCCAGAACCGACTTCTGCGATACGCGTCCAAATGCCGTGAAAACTTGTCCCCATAACGCTAGACCCTTCCTTAGATGATACCAAGTGTTAGTGGGTGAGTCTGACACCATTTGGGTGCCCATGCTAGCATACTCATTTTCGCTGTGTCCAGGCTGATCGCGGTTCAATAGTTTGGCCAATATGTTACACGTGTATTGCAATATCTAGATATTAGCATACCGTCTTCAATATGCCTCCAATATGCCTCCAATATGCCTCCAATACGTGTTCAACACGTGTATTGAACCCATCTACGGTAATACCTCACATTTAAGGAAATCTGGGTTAAAACAGCCCGCTTTTCGGGGGGTCGGAAAAATGCGAAAAAAGCTGGGCTGGAAAAAAACATTAAGAAAATGTACCCAAATAAGGAAATGAAGGCTGCCGAATCATTTCGTTAACGGAAATCGGAATGTCATATTAAGGAAACGAAGGCTAGCTGAACATCAGAAAATTCCATTATTATTAAGGAAATTGTAGCTGAATCTAAGGAAATTATAGTCGATATTTCATGAAATTCTGGAAAATTTCAATGGCAAATAAAGGCTTTTTCTGCACCGCGTTTATTATTAAGGATTATTGGTTAATGCACGATAGCTACAGTACTATGTTGCATGATACGCCCCCTCCACCACCTCGTTCCCTTTAGTCTTCACAAAGCGCGTGAAACCGTGATCGAAGAGACGCGAGGTTTTCCGCTTTTTCGGATCTATTGCTACTTTCGTCGCTAAGGACTTCGCGATTGGAGAAGGGACTACCGATTCGGAAATAGTGGCACTTGATATTGACTCGCTCCCAATTGGGATATCCATAATTGCGGGAAGGTCCTCATCCGAGTCTTCAACCAACTCAACCGTGTCACTCTGCATTGATGCATTCTCGGTCTCACCGCTGGGACTCTCATTGAGTGGCGCTTTGGCCTTGATACGCGTGATGACTATCGACTTCAAGTCGTCGTAGTCTTCCTTACTAATCATCCCACTTTGCAAGTCAGCATGCAATTCTCGCAGTTCCTGGCGACTGCTCGGATCCATGCTGAATTTAAGAGAATGCGCTGGCTGACTGCGCTTTCCAGTCCCTAAAAAGAAATGGATTTAAGAGAAGAGGCTGGCTGACGCTCGAATCGCGTTTCCTATTCGTTAGTAATTTCGGTAAGAGGCTGACGCTGGCAGGGGGGGGGTCAGAAAAATACGAAAAAAGCTAGGCTGGCTCCAAATTCCTGTTTCCTTAAAGGTGAGGTATTACTGTAGAAACGTAGGGATGACTACGAGGACTTCGCGGACGGCACTTTCGCTGTGAAGCCGCGGGCTCCGGTCGGTACTGTCGGGTGCGGTGTGCCACCTTTCGGCTTTGGCAAGCCGGCGATCGATGCTCTCGCGGTGCTTTCCCCCTTCTGCATTTCTTTTGGAGGTGTGGCTGTTTCGGCTTCCACGGCTTCTGCTGTGTCAGCTTCTGCATCGGCTACGGAGATGCCTTCGCCTGGTGGTGATCTCGATTGGGAAACGCCGGCATTTTACTTTACGAATGATTTTGTTGATTCAGTGAACCCGGCTCACGGTTTCTTGTTGGCTGACAATGTGCCACCGCTTGAGCCGCCTGAGCCCCCTGACCTCTTTCAGGACCTTGCTCAGGTAGATTTGAGTTTCGACATGGCCTTCTTGTACGGTATGGCTCTACATGAGAAAGTGTTTCAGAATTGCACAGTTGGATTAGCAGTTAGGTGTATGTCAACCTGGCTCCTGCCCTGACTTATCTTACATTATCTGACTCTCCTAGACAGTCACCACCCACAGTGTTGGGGCGGTGTGCTGAAATCTGTATAGGCAGCCCTTACCGGGAGTCCCGGTGCAGGCCCCTATGACAGACTCCTAGGTCAACACTGGATTGCTGACTGATCTATAGGTTCGTCGTGCTGTGACACACGCTGTGTCACAGGTAGGCTAGACTCCGAGACCGTCCGAGACCGTTCCGGGTATATCTAGCTTAGGGTTTATTTATCTTGGGCACAGTTTATCCACACGCAGTTCGGGACGTCTGATATCTAGTGAACTAGGATATTCCGGTAGAACTTGTTCCAGGGCTGGGACGGCAGGAAGGCGGTCAAGGACCCTCTGTGGCTACTGCCCGACAGTACTCAAGAGAGTACTGAAATCGCGTTGAGTACTCTCTTGAGTACTCGAGCCGCAATAATTTTTTCAGGCCCTAAACGTGATTGGGGGGGCCTGCCAATCATAGCATAGCACCTTAACCCTTAAGCCGGTGGTTAGAATTCGAGGGGTTTCTATATGTGTTGTGGTAATGGATTTTTGCGATGTATGCTTAGTCACTAAATGCCCGTTTGCTTTACCAATTATTGCATACCTATATTATCAACTATTTGCGACACTACATGTCGATATATGTCGAATATATCCACTCTTATATGCGCACATGGTTAGAATGTTTTCGATTTTACAGGCACGATTTAATTTCATCGTCTTTGTTGACGACATCTGCTCGACATATTTTTGCACAATTTTGGAATTAAATCATCGACCTTGATGATACGTTCCAAGGATGATTCACTTGCACCGATGTGCGTTCATCCGCCTATCGTTTTCTGTGGATTTATGCCAAAAAAAAACACTAAAAATACATATATTTCACAATGTTTTCCATACTTAAGGGACACGTGTGGTGATTTTTGCGATACTATGGGTCATATTCCATGATGATAGCCACCAATCACTTACATAATGATCGGGACATGGCCCATGATGCAACGCGTGCTTGTAGATGAGCCGTAGGTAAGTATAACGTTGCAGTTTAGGCGCGTTTTGTATGGTTTGCAAGATAAAATTACGCAAAAAACGTACAAATGTGCAACTGATTCGCGACAAATATGCGGGTACGTGCGATATATATTATGCATACGTGCCCCGCACAAGTACGCTACGCTTACATATGCACACAACGGTGTACGTGCAAAAACCCAGTGCACAAATCATGCAAGGTATGCAACCGCAATTGCCCAATCAGCATATACTTTGCCATCGCTTCTGGGTCAGATCTGACCCAGATACCGGCTTAAGGGTTAAGGACCTAAACTAACTTGCCTTGTGCCCCATCGGTCGACAGACCACGTGCAGTGTTCGCGATGCATGCATATTGTCACATGGGGAGCAATTTTTGCAGGTTTGAAATTTCCATTTTTGCAGAAAAAGTCTTCAAGTCTTTGATAATTTCTTTTAGGCGGATTTTCGAACTGACTGAGAACACACTATTCGATGAAAATGACATTATCATATGTCATTTTTGGATTTATATATATTTCATAAAAATCAGGGTTTAGTGATATTTATGCGCGAAATAGGGATACATAAAGGCAACACGGTAGAAAAGTGCAGTATGCGTACAATGAAAACACCGAAATATGCATACATGTATCATTCTTTATTCAAATGTTTACGAGTAGAGTACTTTTCACCCTATACCGTCGAGGCATGACTCAAGCAGCTTGCGAGTCACGCAGGAGCTTTCGCAGCGCCACCGGGGCACCGACCGTCTACCGAGACTTTCGATAAGAATGAAATAGTGCTGGCATGGAATGTGGATGCGAAAGACCCCGAACGGAGTATACCGAACGAGCAATACGCGCAGATAGTCGTCGCTTTGCTTGCACAACAATCCAAACGCACGCGCAAGGACCTAGGTGACTTGAATGAATCGGATGATTCCGATGAAGACGAAGCTTTTGATAATTGCGTAGCGGTAGCGGTAGCACCTGAAGTGGACGCGTAAAGCAAGACGGGAAAAAAACATGTAAATAATATGTGTATAACGTGTATATAGATTCTGAGTCAAAAGTTCTTTGTGTTTTCACTCCTCCTAGATTTCGAAAAAGTGCATTTGACCTCAATTTTGTACCATAAAACCATTAAATCTAATGCACAACCTGCACTTGCATGTTCTTGACTGTTAAAATGCGGCTTTTTAATCCTATCATGAGGTAAATAAGGCAATATCATTTTCACATGAGAATATCATTTTCATCGAATAGTGTGTTTGAGCTATACCGTGGCTTAGATTCAAGACATACATAATAATGATACATGGATCGATGTGTGGCCCGCTATGCATGGCCCTGTTTGCTGCGCGATGCATGACTCGCACCAACGGGCTCAACTCCGGATTCCTTAAGTATGGGACGAAATGACAAAAATCTCAGTTTTGCGTGGCCCATATCATGCGATCTGTGTGATATATTACCAATAGTAAGCATAGCGATGTTTGTATACGACTTCAAACTATGCTGAAATCTGTATAGGCAGCCCTGACTGGGAGTCCCGATCAGGCCCCTATGACAGATCCCTAGGACCAACACTGGACTGCTGACTGATCTGTAGGTTCGTACTGTGACACACGCGGTGTCACAGGTAGGCTAGACTCCGAGACCGTCCGAGACCGTTCCGGGTATATCTAGCTTAGGGTTTATTTATCTCACACAGTTTATCCACACGAGTACGGGACTTTCTGATATCTAGTGTACTTGGATATTCCGGTAGGTCGTGGCCCCATCCACGCTTTTATTCCACTTGCTATCTTGGCCATGATTGGCTAAGCAGCCGCTTGAAGAGGTGGTGCGCACTTGCGCGTTTGGGTGCGACTAGGATTTGAGGCATGACTTTACGGTAGACGTCTCTTGCGGCTGCGAGTCATGGGCACCGCGCGTTGCTATTGCTCGGTTTTGGCAATGTTCATTTGCGTTATTCTGCCTGCGCTGATCCCGCTGGTTTACGTACTTTGGGCTGGTGCTCCGGACACCTTCGACCACATCGACATTTGCAAGTGCCCCACGCTCTTTTCGCCTCTCCGCACGTTCTGCCGTTACGTCTACCCTCCATTTCCGCCACGACACCCAAACGTGCTACCGCGCATCATCTTTTCTCTGGCTTTCAGAAGTATGGCAGCATCTACGCGCGCTCGCAAGCGCCTATTGAAGGATTCCGACTTGGACGCCTCGATACGGCTTATAGATGCAGTTCGGGACACCCCAATCGCTAGCACCCCGCCTGTGGTGCCCCCTGCTGCTTCCAGCAACGCCGACGCCGCTGTCGCGTTGCGGAAGCACCTTGTTGACCAACATGCCGCGGTCGACTTGGTCTACAAGGGGCGTTTACATCGGGCTTGGGCCAAGGGTATCCGCGAGGATATCCTTGGTTCCAAGAAACATCATTATCGTGGTACTGACGACGCGGACCGCCTCTCCGAGCTGGTGGTGCAGCTTCGTACCGAGTTTCAGTCCGCTGGGCTGGATTTGGCTCCCTTTGACCTCGACGACCCCACCTCTCTGGTTATCGAGAAGGTTAATGGGCTTCTCTACGACGTGTTGGCCCTCGTCGTGGAGCGCAACTCCGTGGCGGACACCTGGCTTCGCGGTACGGAATCCTCGACTGACCGAGATGGACGTCGCGCCCTTATCGACATTATCAAGGGGAGCGTGCCTGCCGCGCTACGTGAGAGCCACCAGCAGGAGCATGCGGCTCTACGTTATCCCGCAGCCCATCTTGGCTCGTGAGCAACGTCTGGTGCGGGATAACCGCGCTCCTGACTGGCAGCCCACCGACGCGACCCGCAAGCTGTCGCTCTACAACCGCCTCGACCCGATCTTCTACGCGGCGGTGAAGGTGCGGCACCCGCTTGCGGGTGACCTCGGCGGGGTCACTCTCCGCTCGCTTCAGGCCCTCGTCGTGGCTATCTTTCAGGCCTGGGCGCAGTCAGACGATGGGGTGGCAGTGCGTGAGAAGCAGACGCCGGGGGCGGGCGGTAAGCCCTCCGCGCTTATCACGTCGTCTGAGTACGCGGTGCTCCTCGACGAGATCGCCGCCTTGAACGCGCTCTTGCGAGACAATCGTGCGGGCGCGGTCCAGCGACAGCAGCAGCCACAGCCGCGCGGTAAGCAGCATCCGCGAGGCCATCGGGTGGGTGTGCACACGGCGCCGCCTGTGGGCTTCGACAGGGACAACATGAAGGCAAGGCCCCTTTATTTGCCACCGTTGCCGCAAGGCGGGCAAAGGGGACGCCTATCACGCGTACCGCGACTGCCCTCTTGGTGGGCGCCAGCATTCGTCGGCCACGGCAGCGGCCTTCTGCATTCCTATTGAGGAGGAGGATGCGGAGGGTCTCCACACTCTGGCACTTGTGCAGGTCTTCCAGGAGGCTGCGGATGATGGTCCGGAGGCCTTCGCCCGTGCGGCGTCGGCTTACGGTCCTCCCGCTGTGCTTTCCGCGGGCGGGGTTGGCGGCATCGACGTGTCGGCCTACGGCTTCAGCGTGCAGCCTACGGCTGACGGCGCGGACGACGAGGACATCTTGCGGCGGCTTGATGCCCTCACCACTGAGGTTCAGGCCGCCCAAGAAAAGGTACACTACACTCACGCATCCTTTGTTCCTGGGAGTGCGGTTGAGGAGCATGCGTCGGCTCTGGTGTGTGGCCCTACCGCTACGGCTGGGATCACACCGGAGGGGCAGGTTCCGGCAGGTGGTGCGGCGGCATCGGCGTCCGCCGTGCCGGCCCCTGCTATGCCTGTCTCGCAGGTGGAGGATGTGCAGCCCGCGCCAACTCAATCGGCGCGGGTGACCACCACGGAGGCGACATGCGGTGAGTTCGGAGGCTTCGTGCAGACGGTTAATCACGCCGCCGTCCACCCGACTGACCTGACAGGCTATGACACCGACGACTACGAGGATTTCGCCGACGGTACTTTCGCGGTGAAGCCACGAGCTCCGGCCAGTGCTATTGGGTGCGGTGTGCCGCCTTTCGGCTTTGGCACGCCGGCAATCGGCGCTCTCGCGGTGCTTTCTCTCTTATGCATTCCTTTTGCGGGTGTAGCTGTTTCGGCTTCCACAACTTCTGCTGTGTCGGCATGTGCACCGGCTACGGAGATGCCTTCGCCTGGTGGTGATCTCGATTGGGAGACTCCGTCATTTTACTTTACGAATGATTTTGTTGAATCGGTGATGCCGGCTCAGGGTCTCTTGTTGACTGACGATGTGCCACTGCTTCAGCCGCCCGAGCCTCCTGACAGACTGAGCTTCCTAGCATTTCAGGATATCTCAAGCGGATTTGGGCTTCGGCATGGCATTTTATTACGGTATGGCATTACATGAGAGCGGACCTCTGGATGTGGAGCACTACTACGGTGCTGGCTTCTTTACTTCCTATTATGGGATGGACTTCCGTGAGGCCACCGCTGACTACTATGATGCTGTTGATTGACTCCTTGCTCACTCTGGAGGCACACCGACATGGTGGTGTGCAGAACTCCTGTGACCTCAAAGACTTCTTCAATCTGGTTTATGTTTTGCTTTGACTACTTTATATTCTTCAAACTGACTTGCTAGCACGGTTCCTTTCACTTGTTTGGCGGTGCCTTAATTGCCCGTATGCTTCTGCTCGCGTGCTACCTAGAGGTTTCCAATTTGTGTATCAGAATAGCACAGTTGGATTGGCAGTTAGACTTGTCACCTAGCTTCTGCCCTGACACTTACATCTTACATTTTCTGACTCTCCTAGTCAGTCACCACCCACAGTGCTGGGGTGGTGTGCTGAAATCTGTATAGGCAGCCCTGACTGGGAGTCCCGGTCAGGCCCCTATGACAGATCCCTAGGACCAACACTGGACTGCTGACTGATCTGTAGGTTCGTACTGTGACACACGCGGTGTCACAGGTAGGCTAGACTCCGAGCGAGACCGTCCGAGACCGTTCCGGGTATATCTAGCTTAGGGTTTACGTTTATCTCACACAGTTTATCCACACGAGTACGGGACTTTCTGATATCTAGTGTACTTGGATATTCCGGTAAACTATATCTGGGAATTTTCGCGGAATTTTCCAACCATCAAGGTGCATGCATTTGAAAATTTTACCCAAAATTAAGACGCAAACGAATCAGGGAAATTTCAAGTTCTTTTAGTGACTACTACTCGGAGGTTGAGATGTGTGTGGCTAAACAGCATCCTAGTGGGCATCAACATTACAAACCTTTAGAATACATCTCAAAGTAAAAGGGTGGTGGTTTATTCGACCTCTTGAGGCCAACAAGCATGTCTAGCAAGGTATTTTGTCGTCGGTGCTCAAGAGAGTACCGAAGAAAATAAATTAGTTTCAGGCATTTACCCCCCAAGTTCGCACTGCAAGTAAAGGCGGCTAAACTCAACCATGACACGTAGTCGTGTTTGGACAAATTCAAAAGGGTCTTGAATGAATTTTAAGAGATGTCAATTGACCCTTATAGTCGAGTCTAATGGCCGTTCAACATATTTTCCTTCGGTACTCAAGAGAGTACTCAACCGCCGGGCAGAAGCCATCTGATGCCTCTGAATGGCAGGCACATAGATTACCACGCCTGCAGGCGTGAGGTCATCAGGATGGTGGCTCAGGCGGCGGGTAAGACGGAGGCAGAGACCATGGCAGTATTTGGGACCCAAAGCATGAGATCTGGTGGAGCCACAGTCGTGGCCCAGAAGGTGTCCTTCGCCGAGTTCATGCGGCATGGGCACTGGATGACTCAGGCAGCGGCCATGAGGTACATCCAGCCGTCCACCGAGGAAAGGGTGGCAGTGACAGCAGCAGCTGAATACTGGGCTACTGAGCAGTGCCGTGGCACTAGCCAAGACCGACGTGCAGTAGCCTGAAGCACTCGTATGTCGTGCTGGCCAGTATGTGTGCCTGCGGGCTATTATTGGTATTATTGCCTGCGGTATAATCTTTGTTTTGTCTCCGTGACATGCATCTTGCTTTACAGGTGTGATTATTGGGTAGCTAGGGGGGTCCGTAGGGTAGGTGTGTCACATAACCTGTTTATATCTGAAGAATATCAGGCGAAAATTGATGTGAAAGCAGATAATATAGCGATATATATGCTTGCACTGTAAAATGTGAAGGCAGTGAGGTAGGGTTTCTCGGTTCGGCTAAAGTCGGATTAAACTGGGAGATACACAGTTTTAAGCTGGCGGACGGACCGTGACACACGAGCGGAGAAAACAGCAGGCACTGCAAGTGACATCCGAGCGGGCGAGGGGTGACACAGGGCACCACAGACCTCCCCCCTTATGGGGGGTGAAAGTCAGTGTTCCCATGACACCACCTCACCCCGAAGGTGGGAGGTGCACTGCAGGGCCAGCCGGTACTCCCGGGCAGGCGGCTAGGAGAAATGTAATGTTCCACGGCTACTTGCTAACTCGCGATGCGTCAATTTGGGGTTTCAATCCAGGGTTTGGAGCTGAGTGCCAATCACGACTCCAGTGGCTACTGCCCCGCAGTCCTTGTGGTAGGACCAAATCGACGATTTGGTCCTACCACGAGGACCATTGTTCCGATAATTTAATTGGCCATCTCCCGTGATTTGTGGTGTCTAACCAATGAAAGGTGGTATATATAGGTCCTATATTAATTTATTTGAACGCTGGTTTGGCATATATCCATCCCATATATCCATGACGAACGCAATTCAAACCTCTACACTCAAAATTTTCAAAACGGACTTTTGGAACATTCAAAATGTGGCAAATTAGTGACTCATCTTCAATAATATTTTACCAATCATATATCAACACTACACCTGCGCGGATACCATCAAATTGAACCTATACATATGTC
>LGRX02009090.1:0-33917 GCA_001247695.2 Cymbomonas tetramitiformis
TAAACACAACAGCTTCTACAATAACATCAGGAACTGTTCTTTCTTTTGACGATGTAAGCACTAACATTAATGGTGTCAAGCCATATGCCGCTATCAACACCACTACTAATACCAATGTGGCCGTCATTGGTATATGTGTCCAAGATAGTCTTGCAGGCAATTCTTGTTTTGTACTAATTAGCGGTTTCTGTTCTGTTAACTGTATTGATGGATCGTACACCAAGGGTCAGCTTTTAGGACTTCAAGCAAATGGTGTTGTCAATTCTTCGGCAGTTGCGGCGACTAATGGTGTAATCGGGTGTTGTATGGAAACCGTAACTCATGCATCGCCAAATGCAGTTATATGTTATTTACAACCGTCATTTAAATTGTAAATATATTATAAATGCCTGTAAAGCGAAATGATCCTAATTTACCAAGTTGTGAAACCGTCGTTCAAGATGGGGTCGGTATGAGAATTAAAGGAATTATAAATGGAAGACTCGCAAACACTCGATGTAAGGTAAGAAATATTGCTAACGCCCAAGGAAATGTAAGAAGATATAGTAAACAGAACTTACCAAAAACAAAAGCAAAAACAGAACGCCGAGATAAATGGGTGTCAGTATCCTTGGCAATGGACGATGAGAATGTTTCTTTGGTATATGATACGGGTGCCATGATTACACAAATGTCTACCGCCGATGCCAGACATATAGGAATAATTCATCCAGATGGCACGTCCGATTTTAACAACGAACCAGGTTTGGTTATTGGAGTCGGCTGTCAAGTAAATACTACAAGATTTCAGGATGTCCCATTAGTCTTAGATGCAACTGAAGAACTTGCTTGGGGAATAGTAAATGTCTATGATAATGCACATGGATTATTGGGCATTAATCATATAAAACAATATAAGCGATACCGCGTGAAATTTAAATAGCTACATATGATATATGTCAAGTTTTGGACAAAGTTTAGTTTGTAAGAATTTAACATGTGATACAATCAATAACAATTCCCCATCGGGTGGATCAAGCAAATGGACCGATGTTGCAGGGACAAATAATATAGAACGAGGTAACGGAGACGTGATTATAAAAGATACATTGATAGCTGAAACTGTAACAATCAACGACAAATTGATTGTTGAAAATGCTATCGAGATGTTGACGGGAGGTATACAGGCCGGTGCTGGCGATTTTACTGGTTGTGAATGTATAAATTTGCAAGTTGATAATGTACGGGGAAAATCGGGATCAGTTATCACTGTAAATAATGATACAACAATAAACGGAGGAATTGTTAACTTTGTACAAATTGGTTCCAAGACAAATTTAGAATTACAAGGGTCCAAATCTGCTAATTCAGCATTTATTAGTTTGAATACCGCTGGCGTTGACATATCAAATGCTTCAACTATATATTTCATAAATTTTGAAAAGAAACCTGATAATGGTACATTTTTCAGAATTAATATGTCAGGTGATATTTCCGGAGCTCGTAATGTGGCGTTAGAAAGATTGACATTGCCGACACAGTTGTCTTATAAAGGTTGTCAAATTATTACTGCTTTGACAGGTGGAAATGTAAATGACAGAACAGTAGTTATACCAGCGGGTAAATTCATTTGCTTCTTTGATTTGACGTTAGGTGCAGCCGATGTAGATTCTGGTGTAAAAGTCATGAATATCACATTTAATACATCTGCTCTTCCAATAACGAACGCACAAATAGATGATAGAAAATATACAATAGATGTAAGTGCAGTTTCAACAAACGATGCTAATGATCCAAATGATGCATTGGTATATTACACTTATGTAAAAAGTGGGCAATGTGTGTTAAAACTGGACAGTGGACGCAATTTACAGGGGCAACGTATAAGCTTCCTGGCAAAATTTATAGAAATCCAATTTTAAAGATAAGATATCGGAAGAGAAAAAGGAATCAAGTTTTGTCATAAAGAGAAACTTAAAATTACTATATACACCATTCTCAGTTTATGACAAGGATTGCGATCGCAAAAAAAGCATGAAACGCCCGATATTTTAGGTAACCATTGCCTCACTTTTTCAATAAATCACACTGCAGCCGGTGCGTGTCAGAAAGTGAAACTTAGATTTACTATATAGATCAATTTCTAATAATGACAAGCATAGCAACCCGTAATCTCATCAGCTCCGATCAGCTCCGATCACAGCGATCACAGATCTGGCTCAAATCGCACTGTGAGGAAAAATCACAGTACACAAATTCATAGTTGTCATAAATAGAAACTTATATTTACTATAATACTACTTCTCTAATTATGACAAACTATAAAAGGAACAATCAAAGATTGTTCCCGGAGCCAGATCGCAAAATTTCCAGATGTGTGCCTGTGTCACAAACAGAAACTTGTATTTACTATAATGATGATTCTCAGTTAATGACAAACCATGTTTCCAGATCGTACCGGGAACAATCAAAGATTGTTCCTTTTAAATTTTCCAGAAATCTACATAAGTTCACAAACCAGGGTAAAATCGCAGAAATCTACATAAGTTCACAGCTCAATCTAGATGAGTTCACAGTTGTCACAAAGTGAAACTTACATTTACTATAACATTGATTCTCAGTTTATGACAACACACAATCACACAATGACATATGTTTGCGAGCTGGGAAGCGAGCAATGCAAGGCGGGCATGGGATGCAGGTACGGCGGTAATAACAAGGATCACGGTGTCGGCTTATGCAGATCTGCCATAGATAACCGTAGGTGCTCACTACATGGGAAGCGTTCCGAAATACTGGTAAATCCTGGCAAAATACAGAAGGTACTTAAGGAATACAGTTGTATTTAATAAGGATACTCCCCCTCTACACGCTTCCCATGTAGTTATGTATTTGAGTCGGATATATATATATATATATATATATATATATATATATATCACAGCAACCTAGAACAAAGCTGCACAGCAGGTGTTTCGGGTTCACAGAACGAAGATGATTGAATAAGATACGTGAGGTGTTTTATTCCCTGAGCTGAGAAGAACCGTGCCAGGCTAGACGGCACCGCGGGTCGAGGGGTGACACAGGGACAGGACTGCCACCCCCTTATTACAGTGGGGGGGGCTAAAGTCACTGTTCCCATGATACCACCTCACCCCGAAGAGGTGAGGTGCCAAGGCAGCATCCCAATTAAGGACACCCAACCCCAAACCCTAGAGATACAAATGTTATAGGTCCAGAGGGACCTCAAGGTCCAGCCAGGGCACATATCTTATGGGGATTGGCCGGCCCGGGGCCGAGAGCAGCGCCCAAAAAGAGCTCCGGGCCGAAAGCGGGCCGGTCGATTTTTCATCCTTAAGTATGAAAACCATTTGAAAATTAGCAAAAACACGTGTTTTTCTTGATTCCGGGCCGAGAGTCATTCTAGGAAGATATGTGCCCTGGGTCCAGCTAACTGAGAGATGCTAAGTTGCTGACCTACAACAGTGGCGCTAGGATTCAAGGGCAGGGGTCCCGATGCTCTAAGGGGCCTCTGCTGGCACATCAGGCGTTGTCACATCGGTGATTGACAGGGCAGCAGCGGTGCTGCCGGCGAAGGATGGCAACCAGACATGTGAGGAACGGTACGCCGTCCAGGTGTCTTCTTCCTCGTGAATGGCAAGGAAAGTTGGCGGCGTCGCATCAGGATGCACATCGTCCAGCGGGTAATGTTCATCGTGGAGGTCAACGACAGCCGAGAAACGGACGGTCATGGCCGCCGCACCCTGCTGGGCGGAGGGTGTCGTCCAACGGTGGGGGATCCAGCGCCTGTAAGGCCCGGGCATGGGCTGCCGGCGGTGGCGCGGGCGGCCATGCGGACATCGGAGGAGGAGGGGCCGGCGCAGGGGCTGTTGCCGGCGGCCGCCACGGGGCGAAGGATGCAGAACAGGAATAAGGGCACACACCATCGGTGTCGAGGTGGCCCGTGGTCACCGCCCACAGGCGGAAGCAAGTGACACACGCCATCAGGCCGGTGCCCTCCCACTGCAGATAGCGGGCATTGCGCACCGGCTTCCACTCACCGGCGGGGGGCACCGACTTCTTCCAGTCGATTGCATGCATGGAGCCGACGGTGGGCTTGCCACCGCCACCACTGCCACCACTGCCCTTGCCACCACCGCCACCAGCACCACCGCGCCCGCCACCACCAGACGTCGAAGGGGAGGGCGCGGAAAGGCGGGCCAAGGGGGACTCGTCGCGGAACACCTTGGCGATGCGCAAGGTGAGGGTGGCGAAGGTGAAAGGGTGATTGGCCCCAACAAGGTCGCGCAGCACCACCAGATAAAGTGGTGCGACGTGGGAGAGACGGCCGCAGAAGCTCGAAGGACGCTGTAGAGGTCCTCGACCATGTTGGCGTCGGTGTACTGCGGGTGAAGTTTTCGATGCTTCTCCGCCAGCGTGCGGAAAGTCGCAAGCTGCGGAGCGGGGTCGATGGTCTCGTCCAAAATGACCGCCCTGAGGCGGACCCAGAAGCGATGCGCGTCGGGGTCCCCGATGCCCTCCACATGGAAACGGAGGCGCGGCAATGCGCAGCGCCCATCGCGGGGATGCACCTTCGCTGACTCCTCATACAAGGCGAGGGCAGTCGAGCGGAGGACCGAGTGGGAAGGACGGCATAAACCAGCTCGTTGAGGACGATGTGGTAGTCGGAGTACTCGTTCTCCAGGTCCAGAAGCTTGGCGATGTCGTCACGGGAAACAGGTCCGAATACAGTACATGAGCCATGTTGGCGAGCAAGACCGCGAAGTCCGACTCAGCTTCGGGTCCGTCAAGGGTGAGGCCGACGTTGCTTTCGAAGCCATGGGTGCGAAGGAGTTTGGCCAACTCCTCGCCATAGGAGAAGGCGTAGTCCAATTTGTCCGCGAATTCGGTACGCTGGGACGGCCTCACAGGGGTGGACACCCAGACCGTAGCGTCAGCGTAAAATTCGGCAGAGATGGACGCCCGAGAGACTGGGGTCGGCCTAGATGTCAATTGTGACATGCGCACAATCGGGTCGCCAGAGCCGCCATGGGCGGGACTAGCGGGTGGAGTAGGGCTAGGGGAATGCTCCCCAGGAGAACCCCGTGCAGCACGAAGACGGCTGGCGAGGGTGACGCGGTCCGCGCTCATCACTGGAAGAACGTAGTGTGGAATGGCGTCGTTTGGGGTGTGCGAATGCCGCACGAAATCCGGGAGCTGGCTCCGCTCGAGGAAATGGCCGGTGCCGTAAAAAACACGCGCCGGTGAGTAGTGAGTGGAAAGCTGGCAATGCGCGCAGCCGGATGCGAGTAGCTTGCTCCGCTGCAAGTGACCGCTGGTCCCGCGGGATCTAACTAAGAGCAGTGAAATCCGAAACACCCACTGAGTGGTGAACCCATAACCTGACAGAAACAGTGATATATATATATATGTGTGTGTGTGTGTGTATTTGGCGGGGTCGGATATATATATATACGTTGTATATATATATATATCAGCAACCTAGAACAAAGCTGCACAGCAGGTGTTTCAGGTTCACAGAACGAAGATGATTGAATAAGATACGTGCGGTGTTTTATTCCCTAAGCTGAGAAGAACCGTGCCAGGCTAGACGGCACCGCGGGTCGAGGGCGACACAGGGACAGGACTGCCACCCCCTTACAGTGGGGGGGGGACTAAAGTCACTGTTCCATGTCAAGTCCACGTTGTTTGCGAACCTGTCAATACTGACAATGTACATCCCAGCTCCCTGCTGTTCTCCCTTGCTCAACATCTTCGCACGGATCATGGGGTTCTTGAACACCATCAGCCACATGCACCTGCGACCTATAGGACCATGCTCCAGAGGTCCAATGGCGTGAACCCTGCCCGCATGGCAAAGCTCTCTGAAATACTTCGCTCTGGTAGCCTATTTATTGGGGAATAGAAAAGTGCAAAATGGGGAATAGAAATTCTGTCCATTTCTGGGGAATATATTATATGTCACATGTCATCTATCGTTTGTACTATCAATTATGAACTATCACTACTGTAGGTGTCCACCGCTCGTGTACACCGCGGAGGTTCGGCATGTGCATTATTTTGCGTCTGGCACACCCCCTTCTTGTAAACAATTTATTGCATGTAGCATGAAGCATAATTTTTCCACCATTCGATTCTAAAGCGTTTGTATTCATTAGGTGAATACCTTTCGTTTGAGCTATCGATTGGCCCCATCCGCAACCGCATCAGCTGAGCATTCAGTCGCGACTGCAAGCTAAGTTGGTGCGGTGTGAGATGGTTTCAACCACTTGCGGCTTTGCAGAATAGGGGTTTTCGTGAGAATCTTCTCACGAAACTTGGCAGTGATATTGTTCATAGCAATATCAGTGCACCTTCAAGAGCATATGGCAAGCCGTTGAGTATATGTATATAGATGGCCGCGTGCTGGCATGATGCCTTTTGGGTTTGAAACCCAAACCCAAACATGCCAAACAGCGAAGGGCTTCCCGTGAGTTCAAGCGCACGTAACTTTTGCACATTTCTGAAGTGCAAGGTTTGCGATAGCTTGTGCGCGAAGTTGACATATTATTTCTTTGACCCAGATTTATGAGTTTGAATAGCACGCTAAAATCTGTGTCAAAGAAATAGTTAAACCATTTTGCGCACAGACTTTCTTAGACATTGTGCTTCGAATATATCAAAGATACATATCTTGGCAATATTTCTACGCAGTTACGTGCGCTAGAACGCACGGGAAGCCGTTTGCTGTTTAGCATGTATTGGGTTTGGAAACATTCGAACCCAAGCCCAATAGATCTGCCAAAGAAATAAATTGATGGGTTTGCCAACAAGTTATCTCAGGCCTCGAGCTTCTGAGAACTGAAATATATATGTCTTGTAAATATTTGTGCATAGTTTCGCGCGCTATAACGCACGGGAATTACTTCTCAGTTTGGCATGTATTGGGTTTGGGTAAACTCGAACACCAACCCAATAATAAATCTGCCAAAGAAATAAAATGACGGCTTCGTGCACAAGGCTTTTGAGGCCTTGGGCCTTTGGCAACTAAAAGATATAATTATATCTTACTAATATTTTTGCAAAGTCACGTGCGCTGGAACTCACGGGAAGCCCTTTGCTGTTTGGCATGTTTGGGTTTGGGTTTGCGGTTTACCCAAACCCATGATGTGCAGCACGCGTTTTGCGCATAATAGCTTACATCAGAGGTTGTGCGTTTGAGGGTGCACCAATATTGCTGTTAGCAATATTGGTGCCAAGTATCGTGCGCTAGAACGCACGAGAACCCCTCCGCTGTTTGAGTTTTTATGCGATGTGCATGAAAGTTATAAGGGCCTATCAGCTTAGCTCGCAGTCGCGACTGCAAACTGAGCTGATGCGGCCACGGATCGGCTCAATCAAGAGCTCAAAAACTTCCTAGGAGTCTAAATGATATATCTATGTGCGTTGCGAACGTCGGAAAAATGTTTTCCTAATCTAATTTACTCGCAAACAGTGTGGGGTAGACGTGCAGTGAAGCCTTAATTTAATATTCACGGCCGTGAATTACAGAGACCAAAGTGACCAAAAACCGTTCGATTGCCAATCGAACGGTTGTTGGTCACTTTGGGAACACGTCTGAAAATACTTAGTGCTGTCTCGCGTGTTGTAAACTCACGATCTCACTCCCGATGGTGATAGTAGACGCATGTGCGTGTGACACACAATCTATTGGCTATTACCCTTCGGGTGGCTTAAGCCACCCTAACAGCGCTTTAGGGTGGCTTAAGCCACCCTAACAGCGCTTTAGGGTGGCTTAAGCCACCCTAACAGCGCTTTAGGGTGGCTTAAGCCACCTTAACGTTTTCAATTATTACGGGAGCTATCGGTACTGGAAGCTAGATTTCTTTTAGCTCAAAATGACGGCGACACGGTTGTCTTCTTTTAGACACTATGTGCACTATTAGGCGAGCCCAAGTTCCCGGTGAGCAATTTTGGGAACTGTCCAAGAGGGTGCAACATTTAATAAAATTTGAGCGATTTTCCCGGTTTTTGCATACCCATGCTACTTCAACCGAGATTTTGAGGGTCAAGATGACCTCGGATCAAACTTTTGGCAAGACACTGCAGAAAGAGTAGCTCGAGATCTTGACAACACAGGTCTCCCAATTTTGAAAGCGTCTTAGAGGAAGCCCCCGGTGAGCTAATTAGCTTAAGGTGGCTTAAGCCATCTTAAGGAAAATTGGGAAATACCCACCCTACCTCAACCGAGATTTTGAGGGTCAAGATGAACTCAGATCAAACTTTTGATAAGACACTGCAGAAAGAGCAGCTCAAGATCTTGACGACCCAAATTTTGAAAGCACCGCCGAAGAAGCCCCCATTAGCCCTTTAACCCCTTACAGTAGCTGCCAGCTGATGGACATGTCCATCAAACACTCAAAACTGATTTCCTCGGCGACAAATAACTCAAATTCACTTTTGAAGACAGTTTTGAAAAGCTCTTATCGAGCCGCGTGCAGCCATGCACTTGGGAGCAACCATGTTGCGACGATGCTCTAAATATTTCCCCAGACGCACTCTATTTTAGCTTGACCATAATGAGTCACATTTAGGGCACATGTGTCATAGTGTTACAAACCCCTAATAATATAAGTGGCCCTAACCGCATGTTGAGCACATGGTAAGATTATACCTGGAGGTATAGGGTCAATATTAGGGCTTACATTGTTAACGATGTGCACATCCATCAACATTTTTTTCAGTTGACAATCACGTCATCGGTATCAAGTGTCATGTATTTCTAACCTTTGCATGTGATTCGCCTTGAGAAGACCTTTCCGACACTATTTTCAAAAGTTGAGGCAGGACCCTTATGCCAAAGTTATTGCAAATAAACCAAAATTTTCAAAACCCCGAAATTCCTCCGGCAACTAAGGGGTTAAGTTAATAAGGTGGCTTAAGCCACCTTAAGCTGCGGGTAATAGGCACTATTCCCCAGAAATGGACAGAATTTCTATTCCCCATTTTGCACTTTTCTATTCCTCGAAAACCATTTTCCCCTTCGCCCTTGGCTCCGCCATGTCCGTCATGTAATGTGACGGCACGTGATCGCATGCCCCTACAAATTTAGAACCTTGTGTTTACCTTGTGTTTACCTTGTGTTTCGAGCCAAGTAGGGCCCTACTTGGGCAATGTCGGCAGTAAAATGGCAAAACCAGCCAAAATCGGGTGAAATGAAGTTTCCGATAGTTTGTTTTTTATTGTTGATATCGATGGTTTGGGTCGATGTAAGACATATGGAGCGAAGTTTTGGGTGGAATGGCTTTGGTAACCTCACTTTTTGAGGCCTCAAAGTTGTGCTACTCGGTACCTGCCCTGTACTTGGGGCTGTACCTGGGCTGTACTTGAAAACATTGGAAAAAAATATTTTTGGAATCTGTTTTTTTTGGGCTATTACGCTTATTTAGTCCTTACTATGGACAGTCTCCAAAGATTTAACTGAAAAAACATTTTACACTTCCTGTTACAGCACCTCAAAGTTAGGTCAGTATGGGCATTGGGTAGGTAAGGGGTAAGTAGGGGGCAATACCTACCCTGTACCTGGGCTGTACCTGGGCTGTACCTGGGCTGTACTTGAAAACATTGGAAAAAAATATTTTTGGAATCTGTTTTTTTTGGGCTATTACGCTTATTTAGTCCTTACTATGGACAGTCTCCAAAGATTTAACTGAAAAAACATTTTACGCTTCCTGTTACAGCACCTCAAAGTTAGGTCAGTATGGGCATTGGGTAGGTAAGGGGTAAGTAGGGGGCAATACCTACCCTGTACCTGGGCTGTACCTGGGCTGTACCTGGGCTGTACTTGAAAACATTGGAAAAAAATATTTTTGGAATCTGTTTTTTTGGGGCTATTACGCTTATTTAGTCCTTACTAAATGAGTAAAATAGTCCTTACTAAATTAAGGCCCTACTTACCCTTGTTTATGTATAGACATGGCCATATTTACCTTGTACTTGAGTATAGATACATGATAGGTAGGGCCCTACATACCCTTGTTTATGTATAAACATGGCCTTACCTGACTAGTGCTTGAGTATAGATACATGATAGGTAGGGCCCTACTTACCCTTGTTTATGTATAAACATGGCCATACTTACCCTGTACTTGGGTATAGATACATGATAGGTAGGGCCATACTTACCCTTGTTTATGTATATACACAAACTGATGCTATCTATTTACACTACACAAATGCCATGTCGTACTGCAGGCCTAAGTACTAAGCAAGCTCGTCCTCGCTAGGATTTTCATCCTGGACATTCTGCTCGAAGAAATCTGCTCGAGGGTCAAGAACCACCGCAGTTTGCATGCAAGGATGCTTCACAATTACTACTTGCGACGCGATCTGATCTGCGAGCATGAATGGCTCTCTGGTATCGAAGACGGTGTCAGGGTTCTCGGGGTCATCGCAAAAGAAACAGCCAGTGACGCTGTCCGGGCCAACTATGGAGTTCATCCGGTTATACATGGCGATCTTCGCTTTTGTCGGCTTCTGCAGCCAAGCCGCCTTGACAAATATGTACTCGACCGCACCAAGCTTGATGGCATAGACGTCTTCAAGACGGGCGAGCCTGGCACGCATGTATAATTGAGGAATTAGTTTGCAAAAACTACAGGAATCGTCTGAACATGGCCATGTTTACCCAGGGTATCTAAAGAAACTAGGTGGACATGGCCCTGTTTACACAATACATTACTAGGTAGGGCTAGAACATGGCCATGTTTACTCATTAATCATAAGCAGAAAGGCACGCACCTATCAGTCTCTTCCTCTTCACTTGTTCCACGCACGCGTTCGATGAAAAAAGAGCGGAAATAACACTGGACAGTTTTGAACTTCTTGTCCACAGCAGCGATGCGGAATCGCATGTTACCCACTTGTACCTTGTTAAACCTGCGGCACTTTGTGGGGCAACCACGCAACAACTCGATTTCGTCGGGAGTGAATGGTCGTCCGAGCCAAGGAGTCGGATCTTCGTCGGCGGCTAGACGGCATGTCATCCTCCTTTGCAGTCCTTTCTTCAAGCCACGACCGCCTCTCTTGACCCTGCGAATCACCTGAGTGATTAGTTTGTGGAAACGTGGATGGAAATCATGCACGAACATGGCCATGTTTACTTAGTGTTTCATTCAGGCATTGATTAGATGAGGCCTTACCTTGTTCGTAAGTCCTCATGATATGCATCAAGCAGGTCTTGCAACCGTCGGTAATGCCCCACATTGGTGCGCATCCAAACATCGATGCACGCTCGCTCGCCTTCGGTCAATGTGTGCTTCTTCCCTTTATCGGCCACAACAACGCGGTCCCGTACAAGAGCGGGGACGACAAGTGGCCGTGGAACTTCGTTGCGAAGTGCCATAAGTAACCCTCGTACATACTGAATGGTCTTCTGCCGCCCGATTCCGTTCATGATGCTCTGCACCGGGAAGGCATTGTTCTTCACCCACCTCCCGATTTTGCCATTTAAGGACTCGAATACGAACATCCAATACTCGCGAACCGGCCCGAGGTCTCGAAGTTGGTCTACCACGTGACACAATAGATGTGTGTTGAGGACCCACCAGTGAGGGCTCGTCCCATGTCGCGAGCTCTCCATGGTGACGAGCCACTCTCTAATGTACTTGTCAAGTGTCGGCAGCTCCTGAATCCCCATGTTCACCATCAACAATAGGTAGGTAGGGCCATGTCCAACCATGTTCCTAGAAGATCATGGACAAGTACGGTCGTGTCTAACCATGTTCCTAAGGGATAATGGTCAAGTATGGCCATGTTCACTCTGTAAACTAGGTGGGCATCGCCATGTGCATTCAGCCTTCACACAAAATGTAAATTCTTGGTGACGCGACAGGGAACATGAGAGCAAGGTACCAGAGAACCGCACCTCCAGATCGATCTTGTGGGCCGTGATTTCCCGGACTATCGTTGAAAGTTGCCCCACCAAACGTGCGAGTGCATTGGGTGAGTCATCGTCCCTTGGCCATGCCGCGAGGATCGCGATAAGTCCATTTCTGAACATCACCAAATATTCGTGGGCTTTTAGCTTCTTTGCGTTTCCGTCTGAAGACAGTTTCAACAATTTCCATTGACCCGCTCCCCATTATTCCCGTGGAAAGCCAACTTCCTCTCTCGCGAATTCCTCGGCTCTCTTCAAGCACCTTCCCGTAGCGATGCGCACGTCGACAATCTGCCAAGGGGATGTCCTTTTGGTGTAGTTGCCATTCGCATCTGCTCAAGTGTCGGACCCGACCATAATTCACGTATGGATGCTAAACTTTTGAACAAACCGGACAGAACTGCCTAGGTATGGCCATGTTCAAGCATGTTCATAAGCTAAAACGGCTGGACACAGCCATGTTTACATAGGTTTCGCTGGATGGGTTCACGTCGGGTCAGGCCTATGGAAAGGGGAAAATACCAGTTGCCCACCATGTGGGTTTAATGCCTTGAGATTTCGCCCACGTTCGCGTTTTCTTGTCAAAGTCAGTTCCCATCACGGCGCCAAGGACGTGCTCTCCAAGATTCTTGATCAAGTGCATCAAGTCGATGAGGTAGTCCTTGGCCTCATCCCAATACGGCAAGCGTGAGAATTCCGAAGGAAATTCTATACCGGTAGCTTTCATCATCGTCTCGAGATCCTTCATCCTGAACTGTCCGCTTTCCTTAAGCGTTTGGTGCTTCGCCGCGTGGTGCCGTATCTCGGCATCTGTTCTCTTTTGAAACTCTGCGGGACCTGCGATGCAACAGGGTGAACATTGCCCTACCCATCATCGAACCTGCCCGAACATGGCCATATTCGGTCATGTCTACACGTGGGTATGGCCATGTCTATAAAAAACACTAGCAAAGCATGGCCATCCTTAACCAATAACTGTCGCTTGCGTGCAGTACATCAAGGGAATACCAGAGAAGGTTGTTTACCAGGCTCGGCTTCCGTGCGGAAGGTATACCGCATCCCCTTGAAGATGCTAGATCGCCAACCTTGCAGGTTGCATGCAATGCAAGCCATGTACGCCCCCACATCCTTGCGACAAGCGCCATTCATCAAACCTTTGATGTCAAACAACATCTTAAACAACATGCACCTCAAGTTGAAGGTTTCTTTTTTCACGATGTCGTAGCACGGCACGCCATCCCATAACTCGAGCAGCTGGTCCACAAATAGCTCGTAGATAGGTTGCGTGCTTTTTGGCTTCGAGCCGCTACATATCCCAAACACCTCCATGTTCACGAACTTGCCGCGGATGGTGGGGTGCATATTGAGGTATTGAAACGTCACCGGGAAAACTCCGCGCAGGTCCTTCCACACCGTGGCGCCATCCGCACATCCTAAGATCACCACGTTGCGGGGATCGCTGAAGAACTTGGGGTACCTTTCCCGCCGTTGCCTCCATGCTGGACTGTCTGCGATAAACAGGTAAGTATGGCCATGTTCAGTAGGTTTCTAGAAGGACAGGGCCCGGATACGGCCATGTTCAGTAGGTTTCCAGAGGGATAGGGCCCAAATATGGCCATGTTCAGTAGGCTTTCAAAGGGCATTCCTTTCACAATTGGGAACTGGAAAATTTCACTTACCCCACATAGTTCCCATCGCCTCCTTGGTCAAGTCGCATGGAATATGGCGGGCGTGCGCTTGCATGTCCACGCAAAGCTCCGGGTGCGCAAAATTCCTTTTGAGAAGATCCGGGAGGTTCCAATAATGAAACGTGGACTTTCCTCTCCGGCTCGCCAACGGCTTCTCGAGCATCTCCGGGGCCCATCTATCGGCGCCACACGTCGAGCATGTCCGGCACATTGCGTGCTCTCCATCGAATCTGCAACATCCATTTACACAGATGTCCACCGACTTAGAAGGCAAGCCATACATGGATAGATGTCCTATGGCCTCTTGGTAGTTCTTCGGTAGAGTGCCCTCCGGGAACATCTTCGGCAAATTTAGACGAAGTATCTCCAACAAGTCGTTAAAGGATCCTTGACTAAGGCCATGCTCCAAGTTCCATTCCAAGAGATCGAGCATGAGCATGAAGGCATGGTTTTCCTTACCAGAAGCATCCTGCGAAACTGACACCACAATTAGAAATGGGACGGACATTGCCACGTAACTGTGCAAACATGGCAATGTTCGCCTTGTTTACATTTAGAAATGGCAAGACATGGCCATGTCTGTCCAGTACCTTATTAGCCAGTGCATATCCTCACCTTAAACCTCACCTGAAACCACATTAACTCAAAGTGCAGCAGCAGCAAGCGACACCGCGGTTGTTGTGTTATTTTCAGGTCGCACCTTTACCATCTCCTCCAAGCTCTTTAGTATCTCGTTGATTACATCCATCTCCTCGTCATTCGCCTCGTGTGCGGTACCACTCATGCCATCATCTCGATGGGGGATGAACATTGGGTGCGATCGCACTCCCACAAGGCACTCCACGATAGGAAATGCCACATCCCATGACTGGTTGCCGCACTGAAGAGAGATGTGCACGTCATCCTCCGGATACATATCGTCGAAATTGCCGGGTTTCATCCACCCTTCGTACTCGTCGAAGTCAGTGCCTTCGATGTGGTTGAGGAAATACATCATCTTCTCCCACTCATACTCGATTTTGAGGAGCTCCTCGTTCGTGCGTGTGGAGGTCACGCTCACGTGAAAACAGGCGGTGTCGTCACGTTCTTGCCGAGTTGGGGAGGCGACTGCAACGAGCACGTTGGGCAGGTATTAGGCGAACATGGCCATGTTCACCAATTACCTGAAGCTATACAAGGCAGGTATGGCCATGTTCAATAGGTTCTCACCTGCTGGCTCAGACGGGAAGGGGGAACTTGGAGGGATCGGGGATATGCCGCGACCATCGGCATCTCCTATAGACCCCCCTCCCCAATCCTTCTCTCCGAATTCATCCATCTCTTCATCCGTCTCCAAAGTAGGTTCGGTAGAATCATGTGGGGTAGGCGGCCTAAGAGGAAGCACGGCATCCGGATCCGGTTGTGGAGGTACATGCCAACCGTAAAGCCTTTTGTGTGTGTAGATGGTTCTCGTTGACACTTCCTTGGTGATGTTGTTCTCCACGCAACGATTGCAACCACATGGCTTCTTTTGCGCGTCCCTTGCGCGTGGACCGTTCTCCACACCTCCGCGGCGGCGTCTGCACGAAACCGCGTACGAACATGGCCATGCTTACCTTGTGTATTCCAAAGAACCTATACAAACAGCGCCATGTTTACACCGGGTTTGAAACCATACCTGGCTATAGGGTGTGGGAACGCCGGGTTTAGCGGAGTACACATTATGGCCTCGTCGGCTACCTCGCGGACGATGGGTTCGGTGTCTGCGTCATGGGCACGGGAATCGTCTTGGGCCACGGCCTCGGAGATCGGAGAGTCGGCATCGGAGGCCAAGAGCATCATCGGGTGTGCGGAGGTGGTGGCATCGGCACGGGAATCGTCTTGGGCCACGGCCTCGGAGATCGGAGAGTCGGCATCGGAGGCCAAGAGCATCATCGGGTGTGGGGAGGGGGGGGCATCGGCATCGGGGCTGGCGTCGTCGGAACTCGTGACATCCTTGCTCTTGATGGAGTCGTGGTCATCCAAAGTGGGTTGCTCGGACTTGGTCAAATTCAACTCGTCCGGCGGAGCCATACAAATGTCGTCGTCCCTCACCACTTTCAAAATCGCGTCTTTGATCATGGCAAGATTTCGGTGGACGGGAGGTTCCAATGCCCAACGGTGGCCGGCATACTCGATGTTCGCCGGATGGTCCTCTAGGTAGAGTGTATCGGCGATGCACTCCCATATTCTCGAACGGTGGCCCTTCGCATTTGCCACCATGTCGAAAAACTCTTGCGGCGTGCACACCGTTTTCTTCTCTTCGCCTGAATGGGGCATGAAGGAATGGATGGTGACATTGCGTTGCCTGTTGCAAAAGAATCAGAAATGTGTGAGTAGGGCCATGCCCACATCGTTTCAGCAATGGACATGTCTGATCAGGACTTGAGCATATATACATGATAGGTAGGGCCCTATTTACCCTTGTTAATGTATACACATGGCCATGCTTGATCAGTACTTGAGTATAGACACATGGTAGATAAGGCCCTACTTACCCTTGTTTATGTATAAACATGTCCTTGCATAATGCAGCACGCAATCAAGCTTACGGAATGTCACCTTGGATCCGAAAGTTGGCTTGCCAACGAGGAATCGTCCGAGTCACTGCCTGAATGCAGGTCTGGCAACGATGAGTCGTCCGAGTCCGTGTCTGAGCGCTGGCTTGGCAAGGAGGAGTTGTCGGAGGCAGTGCTTGAAAGCAAGCCTGGCAACGAGGAGTCGTCCGAGTCCTTGTTTGACCGCTGACCTGGCAGCATGGAGTCGTCTGAGTCCATGTCGCGGCGGTCGGAGTTGGCTTCGGAGTTGGGTGTATGGGTACATGGGGGCGAAGTAATAGCTGTGGCTGCAATGTCTTCGGCATGGGGGTCCGACCTACAGCGAACACGGCCAAACACGGCCATACCTGACCCCTTCCCATTGCAGGTAGGGCAATGCTCGCCCCGGGTTCGTCCCGAGAGCAAGGCAGGTAGGGCCCTACCCGTACCGTAATCGTGCCGCAGCACCCCTTAGTCGACGAACCACAATGAAAGGTTAACATCACACAGGCGAGGTAGGGAAAGCAAAAATTTGGCCAGGGCCTCCGGCGCACAAGGTCGCATGTAGCAGGAATTTCCGTGCTTTTCGGTCCGACCTACAGCGAACACGGCAAAACATGCATGGCCATACCTGACCCCTTCCCATTGCAGGTAGGGCAATGCTCGCCCCGGGTTCGTCCCGAGAGCAAGGCAGGTAGGGCCCTACCCGTACCGTAATCGTGCCGCAGCTCCCCTTAGTCGACGAACCACAATGAAAGTTTAACATCACATCACATGCGAGGTAGGGAAAGCAAAAATTTGGCCAGGGCCTCCGGCGCACAAGGTCGCATGTAGCAGGAATTTCCGTGCTTTTCGGTTCGACCTACAGCGAACACGGCCAAACACGGCCATACCTGACCCCTTCCCATTGCAGGTAGGGCAATGCTCGCCCCGGGTTCGTCCCGAGAGCAAGGCAGGTAGGGCCCTACCCGTACCGTAATCGTGCCGCAGCACCCCTTAGTCGACGAACCACAATGAAAGTTTAACATCACACAGGCGAGGTAGGGAAAGCAAAAATTTGGCCAGGGCCTCCGGCGCACAAGGTCGCATGTGGCAGGAATTTCCGTGCTTTTCGGTCCGACCTACAGCGAACACGTCAAAACACGGCCATACTTGGCCCCTTCCCATTGCAGGTAGGGCAATGCTCGCCCCGGGTTCGTCCCGAGAGCAAGGCAGGTAGGGCCCTACCCGGTCATGCCGTCGCGTTCAATGTCAGTGAAGGTGGCGCGTGCCGGATGATTGTCGTATTCTTCCGTCAGAATGATTCCATCCCAAAAGAGTTCCTCAACCACAATTGTTCACCTCTTCAATGCCTTTGGCTACCATGCACACGTTATGGTAGCTAGCATTGCAGTGCGAGCACCTGTGGACACCACGTCCATCGTCCTTCTCGCATTTGAAGCAGGACTCATCTGGTGCTGGCGGTGGGGGTGAGGGCGGAGCCGTGGCGAGCCCACCTAATTCATAGAACACCAAAACCAAGCACGTTTACACAAGTAGGACGAGAAACATAAATAGAACTAAAAACTCATTACAACGTTATATTATTGGACCACTTTGAAAAATGTGCTCACCAGCGTCGCCGGTCTTCAGCGCGCTAGTAGGCCAGTCCAAGGACTTTCTTCGAGAACTCTGCGCTTCCTTGGCCAAGCCCGCCAACGCGCGGGGAGCGTCAATTGAGGCCAGCGTTTTAACGGTGGCCTCGGTGGCATCTTCCGCCACTTCACTAGCAGTACACTCTGATCGCTGCTCGCACTCCTTGCGCCCACAGTTCTTTTGATTTGTGAGCAAACCACAATCGGCAGTCCCGAATTTTCGCTGACATGAAGGATGGAAACCACCTCCACAAACACTACAAGTCATAATGGTCGCGCTTTTCTTGCAATAAACGCACTTCCCCGGCCGAGGACCACACTGCTTGCATATTACTCCAACCTCCTCATTGCTAGAACACGCGAAATGAAAGTAGCCCTGGCACGTCTTGCATTGGATCTTCGGTACAATAGTTTTCGGGACCGCACAATCGCGGACCACACATTTCACTACATTCTCTTCTTTCTTCTTCACAAGAGCTTTCACAACAGCCTGTTTTCCACGGTTCGCCCCCATGTTTCTGGGGCAAGGTGTTAACGTGCTACTTACTCTTAGGTTTCAGGAGCATAAGTCAATTAAGTAAAGGCGGAGTCTTGGGCCTTCAAGTCCGTCCAGAACTCCAAAGCGCCACATCACCATGCACATACAAATATCCCACGCAAAAATATTTCGCTGTGGAACCCTAACAGATTTGGAGTCCGTCGATAAAACTTGATCGAACTCCAAAGCGCCACATCACGATGCACACAACATTATGTCACGGATATAAATTATGATGTGGAGCGCTGACAGATTTGGAGTCCGTCGATAAAACTTGATCGAACTCCAAAGCGCCACATCAAGATGCACATAACATTATGTCACGGATATAAATTATGATGTGGAACGCTGACAGATTTGGAGTCCGTCGATAAAACTTGATCGAACTCCAAAGCGCCACATCACGATGCACACAACATTATGCCACCGATATAAATTATGATGTGGAGCGCTGACAGATTTGGAGTCCGTCGATAAAACTTGATCGAACTCCAAAGCGCCACATCACGATGCACACAACATTATGTCACCGATATAAATTATGATGTGGAGCGCTGACAGATTTGGAGTCCGTCGATAAAACTTGATCGAACTCCAAGCGCCACATCAAGATGCACATAACATTATGTCACGGATATAAATTATGATGTGGAACGCTGACAGATTTGGAGTCCGTCGATAAAACTTGATCGAACTCCAAAGCGCCACATCACGATGCACACAACATTATGTCACGGATATAAATTATGATGTGGAGCGCTGACAGATTTGGTGAACTCCAAAGCGCCACATCATGAAGCACTTCACGCCATTTCGAAGTGAAACGCGTTCGTATTCTTCAAGAATGTGACCGGTGATGGAAGTGCGAGGAAGCTCATGCCCTCGCACGAATATATTTCATGTATATTTGATATGTGGTTAGCGTGGTAGAAACGACAACGATATGGGTGGGACGAAGCGGCGCCCCAATCCGACAAGCTTCAACGGTGCTGTTGTACTTTATTTGTAAAGAGCCCGAAGCTATTATGAACTATTATGATCTGTGACAAAATGCGTGAGAACGACTGTTGAGGAGTGCGCATACCTTTTTGTAGCAGGGGTGCACATCGTGGAAGGCCACGTGAAGTTCACCGTGGTTCGGGATGATCGACGTTGGCTACTAGGGCAGTTATGTGGAATCATGCATGTCATTCTAGCTATGAGCGTCTTTTTAGCTTTGTGCGGCTCAGACGCGAGCTACAATCCTGGACCAGACTGGGATATCCCGCCAATTCTTATGGACTTGCTACCTCTTCTAGTAGAAGTAGGCGACTCCGCACGCACCATACCTCTTGGAGTGTGGCCCCTACCGCAAGAAGCTATGCCGACGCTTCGACACTTGGTTACCAAGTTGGATTCGGTGTGCGATATTTGGGCGTCTGCACGAGCTGAGGCGACTTCCACGCCCTTGCGCAATTGTCAGATTCCTGACAGCTCAGACAAAGAGGAATGTTCTTCTCCAGACGAACTGGACACTTCGCGCGAAGTGTCCAAAGGAGGGATAGAGGGGCAAGAAGATGGTTTGCGTCGGTCGCTGACACGTCACGAAGTTGACAGACCACAGGAATACACGCCACTGAAGCGAGGAAACAGGAACCACTGGATAGGGAAGATGAGCGAGATTTTTAGTAGGTCCCCAAACCGCATCGCTTCAGCGGTGAGGGGGTACATTGAAACGCTGCCAAAGGAAGTGGCAGTAGGTGTGCTGCAACGCTGTCGCGCAGCGTTGTTCGGTGATACAGAAATGGCGAAGACCAAAGCTATGGACTGCATTCTAGAAAACCTGGTTGCGGTCTTTGGGGCGCTGTCGAGTAGGAATTCTAACTTGAACGAGGAGCACAAGCTTGCAGTGGCGGCCGCAGTGTTTGGCGAGAACATGCAAGAGGGGCAAGTGTTAACCGCAGCGACAACAATGTTAGGCGTGCATAAGCGTGTAGGATATGCGGGCATCACGGGGCATAAAAACATGCTGGCGGGTGCGAGGGTTGGCAATGCCGAGCGTGCACGAAGGAGCTTGCACGTGGGTGTGACGCGCCCCAAGCGACGTGGGCGTCGTTCAGGGTGCATGGCGGAAGCCACTTGTGCACTCATCCGCGACTTTTGGTTGCACCCGGACAACACGCGCGTGAGTCCTTGTAAGAAGGACGTGGTGTTGGCAAGAGATCCACACACGGGGAAGCTTAAGACGCCCCGTGAGTACGTTAGCAAGCATTGGCTTGAGGCTTCGCAACTAGTGGTGTACCGGAGATTTGTGGCGAAATATCCAAGCGTGAAGGTGGGGCAAAGGTCGTTTGAGAAGGCGGGAGTTTGCATACCGCACAATGTGGTACGGTTGACAAGAAGGGACAACATCTCTTGTTGTTGTAGGTATCACGAGGACATGCGCATGGTGCTTAAAGGGTTCGACGAAGCACGGGAGGCGGTGCACAAGAAGTGCCCGTGCAAGGATAAGAAGTGTTGCCCCCGAGTGCCACGGACGGCGGAGGAAAAGAGGGAGAGCGCGGTGGGTGCGCCGACGGGGCAAGTGTGTGGCATCGTGAAGGCGGGGAAGTCTACCTCCACGTTCGCGGAGAGTCTGTTGTGCCCGCGTGAAGGGGATAAGCACCGCATAGAGTGCCTGTTGCAAACCTGCAAACAGTGCGGAGGTTTGAAGAACTTTAAAGTGTGCGAGAAGGAGGTGCAATATGCGGAGGAGGTGAGGTGGTCGTGCTATGAGACTCTGAGTACGGGCAAGTACGACGACGAAGGGAAAGAGGTTAGGAGGTTGCAGTTTTTGCAGAAGAAGACGAAATTGGGGGCGTTGATATCTAAGCTGCAAACGCTGTTGCTGGGGCACGAACCGGGGAAGTCGCCAAACTGTCGGTGCAATGGACGCTTTCTGTGCGAGGACGCGGCGTCGGAATCGTGGAAGTGGCGGAGGCTAAATGGCGTCGGGGACTGCCCGTTTTTGCGTCCCTATGCTTACCATACATTCATGGCCTTGCACCAGCACCGTCAATTTAAGACGTGTATCACGGATTTGCCGTTGGGGCATACGGCGTGGTGTTTCGACTTCTCCGAGAACCATTCGTTGAACATCCCGAGGGAAGTTCAGAGTTTGCACTGGGTGGTGAAGCAGGCTACTGTGTTGGTGTGTGTATTATGGCGGCACGCGTGCAAGGAAGTCGATGGGGTAGAGTCCACGGCGGAGAACCCGGTTGTGATAAAGGACTATGTGTACTTTATCAGTGATGACCGCAAGCATGATCACAGATTCATTCAGTACATGCGAGAGGTGATCATCAAGGAGTACTTTGAGAAAAGGGGGATTCCGAAGCCAATATTTATTCACGAATGGGCGGATGGCTGTGCGGGGCAGAACAAGTGCGCGGCGGGATTCGCGGACGTGGGAAACAGCAAAATGGAATGGTCGCTGGGGATTCCTTGTCAGCGGAACTTCTTTGAGACGGCGCATGCTAAAGGGGAGCAGGACGGAGCGGGGGCACACGTGAAGCATGCAGCGGCGGTGGCGGTAATTTCGGAGGGTGACAAATGGTATGGGAAGATCTTGTGTGCGGCCGATCTCTATGCTTTTTGTGTGGAGAGGTTGCGCACACGCGCGGACACCAGCTACACGAAGTCGAGGGCCGCATTCAATCAACGATTTTTTTATCTAGTTCCCGAGGACGCGACGAAAGAGGTGGCGGGAGGTTTGTCGGCGGTTGATCACACGGCGCGCATCGCATACAAATCTTTGGAGCGCACTTTGCAACTGCATTCGGTGCGATCGGGCGTGGAGGGGAAGTTGCTGGTGCGCGACAGGACATGCTATTGCGTGTCATGCTATGCAGAATGTGTGTCGTCCATGCCGACGTCCGAGAACTGTTTGGAGAGCTCGCATGTGGATTTGTGGAGGGAGGTGGAATTGACGCCCGCAACGGGTGCGGACGCGGCAAGGGTGCGGGAGTTGGTGGAGGAGTATGCGAGTGATGTGAGTGTAGCGGTGCGGCGCGGATGCATCATCGCGGTCCACCGAGACCCGGCGGACCGCACACACGCCTACTACTTGGTGAAGGCGTTATCCGCCGTGACGGAGGTTGGACCTAGGGGGCGCCGAGATGACTATGGGCAATATTTTGCCCCGGGAGAATTTGTGGTTTCGGGGAGGTACTTTGAATGGGAAGATGCCGATGTGAGAGATGACTACATACTAGACACAAGTAAAAAGTGCTTGATCTCTTGTGAAGCCGTGCGTGCAACCGATGTGCGCCTAGTTAAAAGAGGGGATGTGTACAAGATGCCTGCTGCCGAGCATGAGCGCGTGTTATCACTGTTGTAATTTTTGCATTCAAATATATAGTATGGGATTTGGCATTCACAATGCAATAATGATAACATTTTTTGCATATTTATGCTCAAGCATTTGAACAAACTTGGGGCATCACAATTTTGATGTGACGCGCATGCATGCCAAGTGCAAAACATGATTTCCTGCGGTTTGCAGTGCCCAAAATGGCCCCGCACGACTACTCCAAAGCCCTAAATGTCAAAAAATAACATTTTTGAGTTTGTCTAAACCTTCTCCAAACTTCTCCAAAAATATCAAGCCGTATAACAACATTTACCGAAATTATGCACTTTCTAGCGGACCCCGCATACGCGAAACCCCTGCTCTCGCCGCCAATATTTCACCCGCCAGCAACCCTAAAACCCTAAAATCTTGGCTATGCAACTTTCAAGTGCCTTCAACTAACTTGGTGCACCTCCCCAAACTCGGCGGAACCTTTTATCAACACATTCATGCGACGCGCATGCATGCCAAGTGCAAAACACGATTTCCTGCGGTTTGCAGTGCCCAAAATGGCCCCGCACGACTACTCCAAAACCCTAAATGTCAAAATTTTATATTTTTGAGTTTGTCTAAACCTTCTCCAAACTTCTCCAAAAATATCAAGCCGTATAATAACATTTTCCGAAATTATGCACTTAAGTATGTAACCCCCGTCCACCCACGCGTGCCACATGCCCCCTTGCAAAACGACAGAAAAATTTATGCCGTGCGTAATCAGCTTTCCGACAAGTTTGGGGGGCTTTGCAGTAATTCGCAAGATAGCAGCCGGTACACGTTGCAAGTTGTGAACGATCTTGAAGCCCGCAGTGCAGGCAAACTAGGTACAAAAATTTCATCCGTAAAGGCAGATTATCATGCACGCTTGCGTCATACATTTGAAATTGTATCTTATGGTCCTCTTCCATCGATTTCTTGAGCGCTAGTTCTGAGGGCGAGGACTCTTCAGGGAACCATAGTAACCAAATGTTTTTATCTGGATTTTCCTTCCGCAAAGTAGCAAGTATTGTCATTGGAATTGATTGAACTGAGATGGATGGGAATAAAGGTGCGTCGATGAAGTGTCGAGCGGGGAAATGATTTTGGAAGAGAGGGGAATAGGTTTCATACCTCAATGGTCGTCGTGGTACCGCTCAACTTCATTTAACCAATATAATCAGGCAATCACAATGCAAGCGGAGGCATGTCACCCGCTCCATAAAGGACATCGGTTCCACAACAACATATGTCGCCCATACCTTTGGAGAATATACTTTATTTACAATTGTCATATCAAGATATACCATACGTGTTTCATCAGCGTACTTCTGCACTGAGACAATAGGTTATTAAGACTATCAACAAATATTGACCTAGGTGCTGGCACCATGTCCTAGCAGGGAAATCATCATTGCCTAGCGAGCTTTACCGTTTACGTCTTTTGGTCTGATTGGATTCCGACTTTCCGCCTTGTGCCGCTGGCCGCTTAGGTATAGGCCCCGCCGCGGCGGCTGCCTGTTGCTTGGCGGCCTTCTCGGCATCTGCCTTCTCTTTCTTGGCGGCCTTGTCGGCCTCGGCCTTCTCTTTCTTGGCGGCCTTCTCGGCCTCGGCCTTCTGTTTCTTGGCGGCCTTCTCGGCATCCGCCTGTTGATTGGCGGCCTTCTCGGCATCTGCCTTCTCTTTCTTGGCGGCCTTGGCGGCCTCGGCCTCCTGCTGCTTGGCGGCCTTGGCGGCCTCGGCGGCCTCGGCCTGCTGTTTCTTGGCGGCCTTGGCGGCCTCGGCCTCGGCCTGCTGCTTGGCGGCCTTGGCGGCCTCGGCCTCCTGCTGCTTGGCGGCCTTTTCCGTTTCCCTCATTTCGACCGCCGTCTTCTTCCCCGGCTCCTTCTCGACTTTCTCTTGCTCTTTACGATGTGCCTCTCTCTGCCTTTTCACCTCGTCGTATTCCTGCTTGCTCAACACTTCGTCGGCCAAAGAAAAAAATCCATCAGGAAACCTAATGCGCTCTTTCGCTGAGTCGACCATACCTTGCTCCCTGCATCCAAGACACCAGCACTTGTTAAAACCGATATACAAAGTATTTTTTCAAAAAAAAATGGATGTAGACATGAATGCTTACCTATCGAAAGCGACGGAACCCAATCCCAACATGTTGGCGGCTACCGAAGTGGTCCCCGAACCGCAGCACGCATCCAAGATGAAGTGATGTTCGTGATGAAGAGGTAACACCCCTCGTACGCAGATTTCCCCCTCGCTTCCCCCTCTAACTCAGGACCTCGCATATGGATATTGATGAGGTCGTGGATGAGCTTCAGCGGCTTCTGGTGTTTGTTTGTTAATTCTTTTTCCCTCGGAGTTATTGGCGAATTTCGACGAGTGTACAGGGGCATATTCCCAGGTGTTGGTTCGGCAAGAAGCCACGAACTGCTTATCGACGACATCACTATCCGCATTCTCCTCCTCACCGAGAACTCTAATCAAGTTCTTCATCCAGGGAAGCCTTTTATGCACGGCTGGGTGGGTTTCGTCTGCGAGAGCAATCAGCGCTGCTTAGTCAGATTGCCCATGCTTAGACCCCAAAAGGCAATCACAGAATTGTACGTAACTTAACATCTACGGACCTGTAGGTGTTGCTTCCTTGACGTAGTAACACAAGACAAAGCACTCCATACGGTTGGCGTAGTTCCGTGGCGCAACGCAGGATTCCAAGGCCATCATGTTCGATCTGCTCAAAGGTTTCACCCAGAACATCTTTTCGGCGTTCCCGTGGCAAAACTGCTTGGCGGCTTCGAAGAACTCGTGGTGTTGTTGAAAGCCACAGAAACATCCCCCTACCCAATCATCACACGTGGTCAAATTGTTGAAGTTGTGTAGGAATTGCTTGAACTCTCCTGCTAAGAGAGGTTTCGGGATCCATCTCTTGTTCGAGTCCAGAGCATACTCGCAATCCATAATGAAACCGGTAAATGGAAGCCTGGGAAGAGTCGTGAAGGAATCAGGTGATGCGGGCTCCAGAAGAAAGTCCTTCTTGAAAACCAGTTGCGGAATCTTGTGAGTGTAGAAGTAGTCATCATCGTCGACTTGCTGGCCCTCAGGAACGTTTGACAATATTCGATAACTCACACCTGTGTGCAATGTAAACGATTAGTAATTACATAGCTACGGTGCACAAATGGAATATAAAACCGAGATACGCACCTGGAAGATTCTTTAGGAGATTTTCCGCAGTCGATGCTGTCGTCGATCCGATTTTCAGCAACACAGCGCTCTCGATATTATTCCAGTAGAACTTTATATCCTTCGGAATTTCTTTGATCAGTTTCTCTATCTTCGCCTCGTGCCGCTGTTTTTCTTTTGCAGGCCGTGATTCAAATTGAAATTTCCGGTTCTCCTGCTCGTTCTTGCAGGAGACCTTCGGGGGCACCACTCCCGCCTGGTACAGTTGTAAACAAACCCCGTTGTTAATTGAACACGCAAGCCGATATGAGAAAATCAGATATCGTGAAGGACGATCAGAGGGCGCAACTTAGGTAAATTACCTTCAGTAATGTACGTATTTCTCTCTCATCCCCAGCCCCTGGGAAATAGTCGCAAAACTTCTTCCAGTCGTGTTCTGGGTTGGGAAACGTAAAGCTGTCAAGCTTCTTTTGCAGCGTATTGATCTCGCCATCCAGCTCACCGTAGGTCATCTTACGATCCCAGAACTTCGACTCGGGAGCATTGGCATCCACGACAGCATCCACTGGTGTCCTTTCCTTAGGTATGGGATACCCATCTTCATCTAGGTAAGGAATGAAGCAGGGTGCATTTATGTCGTATATGTTGTTTTCGAACCCTCCCGGTTGTGTTTGCAGAAAGAGCTGCATAGAATGCCGGTTTTTCTTGAGAAAGCTCAGTTGCCGGTAGGCCGGTGTCGATTCCAAGGAGTGTGTTATGTTGAATCGTTTATGAGCATCTGAGGCAAGCAGCATTAGGTTCTCTCGAACATTGTTGAGAGTCTTGATCTCGGCGATACGGTTGATCATATCTTTGACCGTGTACTTCTTTTCGATGACGGCTTCGTCGACGAGCTTAGTGATCTCAAGTAAGTGTCCTTCGGTCAAGGGGGCCCAGGTATCATAGAACCCCTTCGGCAGATCATGGTAGACGATCGGCTTTCCGGATGTGGGGTCCCATTTAGGCTGCTTGGTCGTTGGTGCGTTGAGGTCAGTTGTGCCGGTCGACATACCGCTTGAACGTTTACGTTTGGGCTTATTGCGAGATGACCCAACCGTGGCCAAGGTCGTCTCCGTTATGGCTGGCACGAATTTTACCAAAGGTAATACTAGGTATAGGTATTACCAGTATTTTACCAAGTATTACTTTGCCCCAAAAAGTCCTTACCCTAGTGCAGGGGGGTATTACCGCACGTTACCAAAAAGTTTTACCATCGGCAATACCGGGTATGGGTATTATCGGGTATTACCCCCGTATTACCATCGATTTTACCCATTTTACCATGGGAAAAAAATCAAATCGACGGCTTCTCAGCCGTCACGCCAGGACGATTTCCAACATCCCCATTCCGTGAGAGGGTGAGACGTGCTCGAAGTCTAAACAGTTCACAACGCGAGTACATCCCTGCGTGGCAACACGAGAGATATCCGTCATGGATTCGCCCTTCTTAGGACACTCTGACCGTCCTCCATGCCAAAATACCAAATTTTACCATTGGTAATACCGGGTAAGGGTATTACCAATCCCGAAAATCGGGGCGGCTGTCTGTACTTTCTGAGAAGTAGTTTTTGTTCGTTTCGGTGGCGACGACATTCGAATTTGGTCTAGCCACCTTCATAGATCGATTGCGCATACATCAAAGCCTCTAGGAGCACATTTGTACGGCAGGTGACGGCACCCGAGAGTGCAGCATGTAACCAATCCCCAAAATCGGGGCGGCTGTCTGTACTTTCTGGAAAGTAGTTTTTGTTCGTTTTGGTGGCGACAACATTCGAATTTGGTCTAGCCACCTTCTTAGATCGATTGCGCATACATCAAAGCCTCTAGGAGCACACTTGTATGGCTCCCAATAATAATGTGTGCGAGAAGCCCCATGATCGTTTTAATTATTGCCAAAAATCCCAGAATAGTATTACCTCGGTAATACCACTCAAAGTATTACCGGTATTTTACCCGGTATTACCAAGGGCCAAAATCCTTTACCCGGTAAATTGCCAGCTATAGTCTCCGTGGCGTCTTCATCGTCCGGGTCAACTCCCTCTAGCGCCCCTTCATTGTGGGCCTTCATCACTGAAAGCGAAAACATGAAATACCAAATCGTCAGTTAGCTACTGCAAAAACACCTAAGAGCAAATAAGAATAATGTTGAGACGGGATTCACAAAAAATGGCAGCACCTCTCTGAAGTTGTTTGAACAAGTTGTGCGATTGCACCGAGATAGCCCAAGCAGCCCAATGCACGTTCTTCTTGTCTGCATTCAGCTTCTGGTGATTGAACACCTGCGTCTTCAGCGCCATTTCGAAGTTGAAATCCAAGTTCTGCTTCGGCGGCACCTGACGGTATTTTAAGTGCTTAAACTCCTTCATTGCAACGTCTCTCTCGCTGGGGTCAGCCATCAGTTTCTCCACGTGTTTTCGCATGCCAAGAATGATCTCCGTGATGTTGCGGTGCTTCATGTAGGCGTCAATGTTGTTCTGCTCATTCCCAAGCTGCGTGCGCAAACGAATTGCACGGATCATGACTATAGCTGAGAAGCTGGCCGACCGTAAACCCTCCCTAAACACTTGAGTATGTAAGCCCTGAGAAGCACCTGAGAAAACTGGCATGAGTGAGACACACCTGGTTCATTTCGATGGCGCTCAAGTTCATGAAGAGACGACATTCGATGAACTGAAACGCTTCCGTTCGATTTTCATGCTTTGCGTGCTTTGCTTCATCCGCCTTGACGCAGCGACGCTTTGCCTCCAGCAAATGCTGATGTCCAAAGCAGGTGAATCTGTAGAATAACAAAGAAAGTGTAAGTTGGAACACATATGCATGCATCCATCAACGCAATGGGTCTTACCTGTATCTGCCTTGCCCGATGGCCGCCCAAACGAATGCCTCTGGGTTGGTGCTTGTTGGATCGTCCTGATCCTCCTGGACAGCAATCAGGGCTGGAGATCCCGAACCGGTGTGTGGGTTCCAGTACATCATTTCGGCAATAGCCTGGGCGTGATGTTCGTCCAGTGGTGGAGGGCGATACGCTCCTTCTGCATCATCGATGTACCGAATGGGGATTTTCCACGATGTCGCACATGGATTATTATTGTCGACCAACTTATGCATGTCATCGATTTGCCTGATGGCCCACAGAAGCAACGTGTACTTGGTTTTAGTAATGCACATACACCATCAAAAAAAGCAATGGTGGTATAAGTAAATCTCAGGAGGGAAGATGCATACTTGCGAATGGCAGCCTGTTTTTTTTGCTCCTCTGCCTCGGTTTCTTCGGCGGTCTTCGGAGTCTTTGAAGGGGACACAATCGCCTCAGCATCCTGCTCCATGATGAATGCAGCAGGATGCCGCTGCGGGGTTCCAGCTGCAGGAGATACAGGGCCCGCTGATGGGAGACGGCTTGCCGCTGATGGCCCTGGAGAAGGGTTTGCCCCTGATGGCCCTGGAGCAGGGCTTGCCCCTGATGGCCCTGCAGCAGGGTTTACCCCTGATGGCCCTGCAGCAGGGTTTACCCCTGCCCCTGATGGCCCTGCAGCAGGGCAGCAGGGCTTGCCCCTGATGGCCCTGGAGCAGGGCTTGCCCCTGATGGCCCTGCAGCAGGGCTTGCCGCTGATGGCCCCGCAGCAGGGCTTGCCGCCGATGGCCCTGCAGCAGGGCTTGCTGCAGAGAATCTTCGAGCAGCTCCACGAGTGCCTTGAGCAGGCGAAGCAGCTGAAGTTAGAGGTGAAGTTAGAAGTGAAGGAGGTGTAGCCATTTCCGAAATGGTTCTTTACGACCCGTATCGTGTCCACCTCCAACTGGAGGTTGCGTTTGCACCTCAGCTTCGTCTCCACAGACCTCAGCATCAGGAGATGCAGGCTTGCTACCATCGGAACCTTCTCACAACACAAAAGCAAATCAATACTCAGTATTTGAATACATATATCATTTTTGTGACCTAAGACGGAGAGCGAAGGAGAAAGGGAGATAGAGAGCGAGAGATGTTTTATATCGGCTCACCGGCATCGCTTTCAGAGCTGGTAACTTTTTGCGTTGGAGATGGACACGCAGCTTCAGGAGATGCAGGCTTGCTACCATCGGAACCTTCTCACAACACAAGAGCAAATCAATTCTCAGTATTTGAATACATATATCATTTTTGTGACCTAAGACGGAGAGCGAAGGAGAAAGGGAGATAGAGAGCGAGAGATGTTTTATATCGGCTCACCGGCATCGCTGTCGAGTGTCGAGTTGGCAACTGGTTGCGTTGGCACCTCAGCCAAAGATTGAGGAAGAAGGTCCGCACTGCCGACATCCCCTGCCAACACAAAAGCAAATTAATTCTCAGTATTTGAAGATATAATATTTTATCTAAGATAGAGAAAGGGAGATTACCTATGATCCAAAGGTAGTGTTTCGATCTCACGAGTTCGTCGTCCTTTCCTGCTTCCTTATTTGCAAATCGGATGCGGGCCACCGTCGCGTCGTCTTCACGGACGCTGCCGTCTGTAGCTTTCCACGTCGGGGCGCTGTCCAAAATGTAGGCATATCCTCGTTTGCGGAAAATCGGTGTGGTGTCAATGACGACGACACCTTTCTGCATCAAAGCAGTATCTTGTCCTTCAGGTCGAGGAGAGACAGGCTCGTGTTGCATTGGGGCCTTCTCCGCCGCTTTTTGCAAGTTTTCGACGGACTCAGATACTTTCTCTGGAACGCTCTCCGCCAAAAGATCATCTTCGGCTTTGCGAATACTCGCAAGATCTGGAAGATACTGTTGCGATCAAACGGATAGGTGAGAAGCAGCGGAACGCGATAAACATTAAAATAACATAAAATTGACAGAAGGGGTGAATTTAGAAACTATTACCTTGGAGACAAACGCGGCCCATGTCGAGATGTGCATGGTCGGTTCAACGATCTGGAGATTATTGTTTTTGGCGATGTATTTCAGTGAGCGGAGTCGAGAATAATCCTCGTACTGCTCGGTGTGAATAGCATGCAATGTATCCACAAGTTCAGTGAAGTACTTGAGCATCTTTGGGAAACATTCTTCTTTCAAGAATTCTGCTTCACCAATATTCTTCTGAAGATGGTCGAGTCGCTCGTTGTCTTGCGTGATACGCATGTACTTTGCATTGATAGCTCTGAAGATTTCTTCACGGCGGAATTCCCGGTTCGTGATGAAAGGCGATGCAGTAAAGCAGTCAGAGGCAGCAATGTACATTTTGGGCACTGTATTCTTGGGTCTCTTTTTTATGGGTTGCGCGCCAGGGCAAATGAATTTATCCATTGCGAGCATAATGCCTAAGAAGCGAGGATGCTCTGCTCTGTCCTTGTCCTTGGCGATATCGATATACGTCTTGAACCATTGTTCAACATCGGTCATCTCGGTGTCAGCGTCAGGTTCAGGGATTTCAGGGTGACCAAATGACAATACTTTGTCGATGATGATTCCCGCTAAGAGGTGATGAGGTACTGAAAAGAACGAATGAATTCGAAAGGCTGAATTAGAAAAGATAAGCAGAAGATAAATAAGGCCTGAATTAGAAGGAGAAGGAAAACGAAGGGAAGAATGAGAGAAAATACTGACCAATTTTCCCATTTTTGGGCTGTACGTTTCTCTTCGGCAGAGTTTGAGCGAAGTCCACGAACGGACAGCATCCCAGAGCCTGTTTATCAGCGACCACGAGTGCAAAAGGTTCGTAACCATCGCCCGCTGCCATCGTCATCATGCCATGAATCACAAGCATCGACTCGCCGACAAGACTGTCTCCCTGCCTCGGAGTCTTGAGGAGTGGGTACTTGTAAGCTTTTGGGATGATGCTCATGCTCCACCATCCCAGACCATATGCACCGCTTGTTTCCTTCGAATACATATCTGCAAGGACTGGAACCCTGTAAAAGTCATTATCACAAAGCTTCCGGGCAAAGGAATGCCCTTCTGAATCCGCACCCCCTTCGGAAGAAGAACTCATAACCCTGCATGTCACCATGCACAGAAAACACAAATTAAGAAACGTAAATCATGAATGATATAAATATAACACGGCCCTGCTAAACAACATCATATCATATCTTTAGTATATTCATCTCTGAGCAATGGAATTATGTACACCAAACTTTGGCCCGAGATTTTCCCGGTTACCGCAGAAGGGTTTTATAACTTCATTCCAGAGCCTAGGTACTAGGTTTGTCCGTTTGCACGGCCGCGCCATTCCCCCGTTCTAGAGATGAATAACAGCAGAATATTTGAGATGATTGCATATACACAACAAAATACTACAACAACAAAATATACACAACACAATATACACGACAAAATATGCACAACAAAATATGAATAAAAATATCATATATACACGTTGTGTCCTATTCCTCCGCCCGCAAGTACAGCGGGGAGGGCTCGCGGGTGCGGCCATGGCCACCCCGGATGCGGCCTCGGCCGGGGGGAGCACGGTGGGGTGCAACAGGCTCCCCCACGTAGAGCTCATAACGGTACGACCACCTCCAGATCATAGGAGGAGGTGGTGGGGGAGGAGGAGGCGGTAAAGGGGCAACTGGAAAATGGAGCGGCAGAGGAGCAACAAATGCAGAATCATATGCGGACCGACTCAGTCGGTTCCCGCACATCTCCAAGAACAGCATATGGTCCTCAGGGAAAGGAGTGACTTCTCGGGATCGCTTTGGCATCTTTACCTTTAGCTAAGTGTTTGAGAAGCGCTTGAGTTTAAGACCTATAAACAACAAAAAACACAAAAATGATTTAGCCATGTCTTTGATTCTGCCGCGCTGAAAAGGAAGAGCTGAAGGTGAGCGACTCATCCGCGGATGAGTCGCCCGAAGAATAGAGCGAGCTGAAGGGCAACTCATCCGCGGATGAGTCGCCCGAAGAATAGAGCGAGCTGAAGGGCGACGCATCCGCGGATGAGTCGCCCGAAGAATAGAGCGAGCTGAAGAGCAACTCATCCGCGGATGAGTCGCCCGAAGAATAGAGCGAGCTGAAGGGCAACTCATTCGCGGATGAGTCGCCCGAAGAATAGAGCGAGCTGAAGGGCGACTCATCCACGGATAAGTCGCCTGAAGAATAGAGCGAGCCGAACCAAGGGCGACTCATCCGCGGATGAGTCGCCCGAAGAATAGAGCGAGCTGAAGGGCGACTCAACATCCGCGGATGAGTCGCGCGAAGAATAGAGCGAGGTGAGGTTTTTTGTTTCTTGGAACAGCCGAGCTGAAATAGCGTGAGGAAAGGCTTCCGCGGATTCACTAGCCCATTCGCGGAAAGGTAATCCGCGGACAAGCACAAAGAAAACAGCTTGCCAAAGAAAGCAGCAACGCGCGTCAAAATAGACAAACTACTTTCTTCCGCGGATTCAGTATCGCAAAAAGTACAATGCGCGGAGAGATAACGCGTGAGTAATCCGCGGACAAGCGCAAAGAAAGCAGCTTGCAAAGAAAATAAACAAAGAGCGTCAAAATAGACAAAGTACTTTCTTCCGCGGATTCAGTATCGCAAAAAGTACAATGCGCGGAGAGATAACGCGTGAGTAATCCGCGGACAAGCACAAAGAAAGCAGCTTGCCAAGAAAATAAACAAAGAGCGTCAAGATAAAGAAAAGACTTTCTTCCGCGGATTCAGTCTCGCAAATAGCACAATGCGCGGAGAGCTAACGCGGGAGTAATCCGCGGACAAGCACAAAGAAAATAGCTTGCCAAGGAAATAAACAAAGAGCGTCAACATAAAGAAAAGACTTGCTTCCGCGGATTCAGTATCGCAAATAGCACAATGCGCGGAGAGCTAACGCGTGAGTAATCCGCGGACAAGCGCAAAGAAAATAGCTTGCCAAGGAAATAAACAAAGAGCATTAACATAAAAAAACTATTGAAGCACAAGTAATCCGCGGGCAGCCAGAGGCATATTACCTTCGCAGCCGCTACTTTTCTCCGGTCAACCAAGAAAAGGGCCTTGCGACTGAAATAAATAAGCTATGTACTTTTCGTTTTAGATCGAGATGACCGAATGATGATGACCGCAAACGTGAATCATTTTAGAC
>LGRX02009091.1:0-46403 GCA_001247695.2 Cymbomonas tetramitiformis
AATTCGTCACGGGCGCTGGGGCCCCGCTCGACGAATTCTCAGAATTCGTCACGGGCGCTGGGGCCCCGCTCGACGAATTCTCAGAATTCGTCACGGGCGCTGATGCCCCGCTCGACGAATTCTCAGAATTCGTCACGGGCGCGGGGGCCCCGCTCGACGAATTCTCAGAATTCGTCACGGGCGCTGGGGCCCCGCTCGACGAATTCTCAGAATTCGTCACGGGCGCTGGGGCCCCGCTCGACGAATTCTCAGAATTCGTCACGGGCGCTGGGGCCCCGCTCGACGAATTCTCAGAATTCGTCACGGGCGCTGATGCCCCGCTCGACGAATTCTCAGAATTCGTCACGGGCGCTGGGGCCCCGCTCGACGAATTCTCAGAATTCGTCACGGGCGCTGGGGCCCCGCTCGACGAATTCTCAGAATTCGTCACGGGCGCTGGGGCCCCGCTCGACGAATTCTCAGAATTCGTCACGGGCGCTGGGGCCCCGCTCGACGAATTCTCAGAATTCGTCACGAGCGCTGGGGCCCCGCTCGACGAATTCTCAGAATTCGTCACGGGCGCTGGGGCCCCGCTCGACGAATTCTCAGAATTCGTCACGGGCGCTGGGGCCCCGCTCGACGAATTCTCAGAATTCGTCACGGGCGCTACCTACAGCTGTCTACTGCCCCGCCTACCACTGTCCGTTGGCCCACCTACAGCTGTCTACTGCCCCGCCTACCACTGTCCGTTGGGCCACCTACAGCTGTCTACTGCCCTGCCTGCACCTGTCCATGGGCCCACCTACAGCTGTCTACTGCCCCGCCTACCACTGTCCATTGGCCCACCTACAGCTGTCTACAGTCCGCCTACCGCTGTTCATTGGCCCACCTACAGCTGTCTACTGCCCCGCCTACGACTGTCCATTGGCCCACCTACAGCTGTCTACTGTCCCGCATACAGCTGTCTCCTACAGCTGTCTACCGCCCCACCCATCACTTACTTTTGCCCCGCCTACCACTGTCTTGTAGTGCCCTGCCTACCATTGTCATTTGACATGCCTACAGCTGTCTATCGCCCCACCTACAGCTGTCTACTGCCCCGCCGCCTACCACTGTCTACTGCCCCGCCTACCACAGTCTTCTACTGTCCCGCCCCCCATTATCTATTGCCCCGCCTGCCTACCACTGTATATCATCCATCTGCCACAGTGTATCGCCCAGGGAGGAGAGATGAATTAAGTTTTGATTTTGAAGAATTACGAACAATGGGAACCCATTTACACAGGACCACGAGCGGCGCGCATGGGAGAGCCACTCCCCTGAGGTGTACTGAATTCAGGAATCAAGGGGAGGGAAAGAGGCGGGCATGAGTTGGCGGTGGCGGGGAGTTGGAGGTTGGACAGACGACGTGATCCTCCGCAAGGTTAGCAGCATCGCATACGCGCCGGGCGCTGGTGCTAGCTTCGCCGAGATGATCCTGAACAGCCCACCAGGGAGAGAGCTGGAGCTATTGTTCACGCTCACAAGGGAGAATGAAGTTGCCAGAGCAACCAACGCGGCCATCGGCACGACCGTTTTGCAAGTTGCAATTGAGTACTGCCGTGCGGGGCAGCGCTATAATCCCGACACGTATGACTGTATCACCTGCATCCCCGGGGAGATCAAGTTGAACAACGACAGTGCCGCTTGTACTGTCTGTCCACTAGACGCGGGGATCCAATGTCTTGGGGGAGCAAGCTTCGATATTGATCAGGGTTATTGGTGCGTTACGCCGCGGTCACCACTCTGCTCTCATCCCCACACCAGCGACCCAGTCACCTGCCGGTCCCGTCTTCTTGCCCCTGGGTGACACAGATTGTTTGTGATGGGTGGATTGCGCCGCTTTCTGTGGGACGCGCAAATGTGAGCGCCGCGCATGCGACTTGATTGCCGTGTCCGCGTCACGCGAGCTGCGGCAGAGCATGGAGGTCGCTGCGAGCCTGCCTTGGCGTGGGCCTTACTCGTCGGCAGAAGCCGCACCGAAGGTGGAGAAGGCGCATTGCAAACGCGACCTCTCTGGGATTGGATGAGCCTGAGGAGGCGGGAGATGCGTGTGATCAATTACAAAGAAAAAGAAAAAGAAAAAACCACGCCCGTCGGGCGTATGAGTAAATTGATTTCCCCGGCCCTACTCTGGGCCGGACCGCCCCGAGTGGCGGCCATGTTGGGACAATTTATACTGGGTGGTTCTTGTCTTTCTCCTCCTCTTGTTTTCCTTGTCTGAGCTTTCTGTATAGCTGGTAGGTGCTGTGTGCATAGTTTACTGTCAGGTCGTGTATTCTCTGTAGTGCCTGTGTGGCCTCTTTTCTGTTGAGTCCAAGTTGCTAGAGTATGTCTTGGTTGTGTTTGTACACCGTGCCTGTTCTGCCCACTGCAAACACATGAAGTTTGGCACGGAATCCGTGCCTGCGTAGCTATTGTAGCAGCGGTCCGTATTTCTTGTATTTTTCCAGGAGTTTGGGTCCCCATTTTTCGTCATCGGTGTGGGCCACTTCAATGAGGTGTAGGTTTCTTACCCTTGCTGGTGCTTCCTGTTGTGTGCATTCCCATCCGTCCTCCAGGTCTTCTAGACCCTCTATCATGACTATGTCTACAAAACTCGGTATTGTGTCGGGCCCATCGTTTCTGCCTGGGTTGTCCTTCCCGTCGTGTCTGCATTGCCCCCTGGTGAGTATGTAATTTGGGAGTACCCTTGGCTTAATCCCTGGGTCCCTCTTTTTTCCAGTGTAGGCGAGTACTTTGCATCCCCCTTTCCTATGGTGGTCAAGTATGTGTTTTAGCTCGTCTGCGTGGGCATCTGCCCTGTCCGTGAACATCCCTCGCATTTGTGGGTTGTTGCATCCACCTAGGGCGTGCCCTACCCTCATGAGGAAGCCCTTTGCGTAGTCCACCCCTTTGTGTCCGCATCCTTCCAGGGTGCACTTCCCGCTCCCTCCGGCTGAGTTTTTCGCCGTCTCATAGTCTTGTGCTGGCAGTATTCTCAGTCTGCATTTGAGTATTGTTTTCCGCACCGCAAATGTGGCTCTTTTCCAGAAGCCGTTCGCTACTTTGTGTAGTGGCGTGTCTCCTTTGAGGTGCTTCATTGTTTCGTTTAGCCAGCTGTCTGTGGTCCCGCCCTCTTGAACCGAGGGGGCGTTCCTTTTTTCCGTTCTGCTGTGTGCCATATCGTGTTTTCGCTGTTTCCATCTTGTTCTGGGCATCGGGTCCTCCATTACTGCATGGACTCTGGACTCCTCTGTGACACGGTCATGGTGAGCTTGTCTTTCTTTTGTCGGCTCCCCTTGTGGCTTTCCCCGCTGCTCAATGAGTTCATTTAGCATGTCAAAAATTTCATCGTCATTTTGTACCTCTTGGGTCACTTCTAGTCTCTCCGCGAGCTCGTTGAGTTCCTCAAATATTTCCTCCCCTTCGGAGGGTGGGGGTGGTGTCCCTACGGGTTCGGGTTCGTCTCCTCGGGTGGGGTCCCCTTTGCCCTCTGTTTCTTGGTATTCTTGGTGCTCCTGCACCTCCCGCATAAGGAGCATCTCCTCTTCCTCCGTTTGTTCCATCATGGCTTTTATTTGCCTGTCTTCTTCGTCCCGGGTCTGGTTGGCTTGCTGCTGCTGGTTGGGTACCGGGTCCCGTATTGTCGCTTGTTCCTCTTCAGTTTGTTGCGCTTGGTCATGGTGCGCCTCCCATCTGAAGTTGCGCTCAGTTTTCAGTTGGTGGGTCCAGGTTGAGGGTTCTCCCTGGAGGTCGGTCATTTTTGCTGAGAGTCTACTGTTTTCTTGGGCTTGCCGTTCACGGAGTAGTGTGGTTACGTACTTTTGTACCGCGAGTTTTCCTTTTAGCTCTCTGCTGTTCGAGTCCTCGTCTGGTATCATGGGTTTGACTTTTATTGTCTCGTTATTATCCCACGCTTCCGTGAGGGTTCCCGTAGTACAGGCTTGTTTGGCTGCCTCGTCGGCTTTTTCGTTCCCCACAATTCCCGTGTGTGCCTTGACTTTTAGCAGTGAGACAGTGTGTCCTGCTGCTACTAATGCCTCAATGTTGACCAGTATGGCATACAGGAGGTCTCTTTGCTGGTGGTGTTCCATGTTGTGGGGTTTCGTTCTCATGCTCTCCAGTTGTCTAATGGAGTTGGCACTGTCCGTGCAAATGGTGAGTCCGTTGCCACTTGGTGGTGGCGGGAGCGTCACCGCTTTTTGTATGGCGAGAAGTTCCGCTCTGTTCACCTCTTGGTCTTCGCCTTCCCATCGAATCATGTGGGCCTCCCCTTCCCCGGTCCTGGGGTCCCATACCGCAGCTCCTGAGGCCCATTCTTTGCCTCCTTCTTCTGTTTCTATTTCTCTTTTGCTCCCGTCCGTGTAAAGGTACGAGGTTGCCTTGTGTGCCCTTAGAGGGGAGGGGTATGTCAATTGGGTTGGTGTGTTCCTCGGGGCTTGGTTCCTGGGGTCCTCTGTTTGGTCTCTTGTCAATTCCCATCTCCTTCCTTGGGCTCCCGGTTCGTGTTCGGGCCAGAAGTCAGTGGGGTATCTAACAACTTTTGACCTCGCTACTTTGTCCCATATCGTTTGGGCGTCATTCTGTCTTGTAAGCCTGGTGTGTAAGGTGTTGGCTTCCACCACCTGTTGTACGGTGGGGGGGTGTATGTTCCATTTGCCTCCTCTGCTTCCGGGGAGGAGTTCCCATTTGGCTGGTCCTTCTTCCACGTGGAGGTGGCTGTCCTCCCACCAAGTTTCCACTTCCGCTTGTACGTTGCAGCACTGGGGGCAGAGGTCGTTCCTCAAATGTGGCCCTGTGCTGCACATTCTTCCCATTGCATTCGTCATGCCCTTTGTCTTAATTTCCGGGAGTTCGTATCGCTGCCATGGTCTTGTGTCCACCACACAGTCTACACTGGGGGTGCGTACTTCTTGGTTTGGTTCATTCGCATCGTGTAGGTTTGCCTCCCTCATCGGCTGTTTGACAGCTGAGGTGGTGCGGACCTTACTTTGCGGGCAGGTTGTGAGTGCCCTCCTTATACAGTCTGCGGCAGTGTCTGGGTCCCCGCAGTGTGCTTGCCATCCTTCTTTGTTGGCCACTATCAGCACCCGGAGGTTCCAGTTGCATTGTTTCGCTTGTTGGTGGGTAGCACCCATCCAGTGGTCAGGGGGTAGAAATGTGAACTTGCCTTGTGGTATTTCTAATAGTTCGTGTATTAGGTGCCCTGCATGTGCATTGTAGAGCTTCCTGTACGGGGTTTTCTCATATGTCGGGTACACCCCGACCCCGAACACCGGTTCTTGTGTGGTGGTGGCCGCTATGGCAAAGTCCAGTGCCTTTTTGAGGTCCTGTGGCGTGTATTCTGGGTTGAACTGGTAGGCCCCCAGTTTCATCCAATTTGCTGTCCAGGCCGAGCCTCTGGCCCCGAACACCTTGTCTCTGTCATACTTGGCGTAATACGTTGTGGTGTTGTGGTGGACATTGAGGGGTGAGGCGAACAGTTCGGTGGTAATTCCGAATGCCTGTTGTAGTGCCCTTTGCATCTGGGCAGGGAATGTCCAATGGTTTTGCAGGTTCTTTTTCCGTTCTTCCTTTTCTTCTTTGCTTGAGTACCTAATGAGGAGGTGCCCTATTTCCTCCTCGAACGTGGAGACCTGTATTTTGTGGTCCTCCCACATTTCGGTGCGTAGTGTACGCTGGTGTGGGGTTTGGTGGTGTGTGGTACCCACTGCCTGGGTGTACCTTTCGTGTAGTCTGAGAAGCTTTTCTTTCGTGAGGGTGCCTATGTATTTCCCATTCCTGTGGTAGCTGTGGGCGAGTTCCCCCTCCAGTCGTATCTGGCAGTGGTGCCCTCTGTTGTCCACAATGTCTTGTTCTGGGTTGGTTTCTGTCGGGTCCAGTGTTAGGTTCTCTGCATGTAGTGTGGGCCAGGCCTGCCCCAGGTGCGGCCTCCCGGCCAGTATTTCTCTGAGGCCTGTGGGGTGGGTCACCTGGGAGCCCCTTGCTCGCAGTCTTCTATTCAGGGTTAGGAAGGTGGTCGCGCTTTGGCCCCTTCGTTTGGCTAGTTTCAGGTAGTCGGTTATGGTTTCCCTTGTACTCCAAGAGTAGGAGTCATCCCCCTCTGAGTGTCTCCACTGGGTTCTGTACTGCGTCACTAGGGAGTGTGGGTCTGTTGGGTCAACGAGTAGGGTCCTCATTGCCACAATCTCTTTCGGCTTGTCAATCGTTCGGCCTTTCTCGAAGCCTGTCTCAAGTTTTTCGGCCATGGGGTCTATTTCATCTATCCATTTGGTTTGTGAGCGTGTGTGGAGGGGCTGGGGTTCTTCCTCTTCCTCCCCCGGTACCGGGCCGGTATTCTCCGTTTCGTTAATCCTTGTAAGCGGGTGCAGGGAGAGTTGCCTGTGAATCTCTTCCCTGGGGACCAGTCTCGCCTCCCATTCCGTCATTTTTGCTCTCAGCTGCTCCGAGTCGAGGCGTGGGAGGTTAGTTCGTATTGCGTGGGAGTCCAGCGGTCCCTCCCTGGGCATGCTCCTGTATTGTTGCTTCAGTCGTCTGTTTGTAAGACTGTCGTAGAAGTCCCCCGGTTTCGCTATGTCCCTCGGTTGGGCTTCACATAGGTATGGGTATAGGTGTGCCAGGCCTTTTGCTATGGCACTGCGGTCTGTGTTGAGGGTTGCATCTGTGCATTGTTCCCTGACATTCACCTGGCTAATCGCATGTTGGCCATCTCGGGTAGTGAGGAGCGCTAGGTCCGGGAAGTGTGCAAAAAGTTTGAGGCACGTTGTGAAATTTATCGCAGTTGGCGTGTCCTTGGGTATTGTGACCCTGGCAGTTTGGTCTGTGCACATTGCCTGCCAGTCTGGAGGCGTCGGTATGTCCCCATCAATTATTTTGCCTGCTTTCGTATTTCTTGTTGTTCCCTCCATTTCTTTGTCGGACTTCCTTCTGGTCGCCCCTTCTAGCTGTTCCATTATCTTTGGTATTGGGGTTTGGAGTTGTCTGAGCATCCCCTCCGTCCCCTGGGGCGTAATGTTGTATCTGAGTAGGGCATTGAGTTTCCTCAGTGTGTTGTGTTTTGTTTGGTGCCCCCCCCAGAGTTTGTCGAGGTCTGTACAGTTCCTGCGTGTGGTGCTGTGGTATTCTACAAGTCCTCTGGTGGACCTGCTGACGTGGGACATTCTGAGTCTCGACTTTAGGTTTATTTGCCTCCACGCCGGGCCTCGTACCGTTCCCTTGTCCTCTTCGCTGTGCATGGCCTCCAGTAGTCCGCTCCAAATCGACTGGGCGTAGACTGCTTGGAGTGGCACCATTCCCAGGCCGAACTTTTCCTTTTCCTGTGTGGTGAAGATGTTTGGCGTTCCGTTGCGGGGCAGACCCTGTATGTTCTTTGTGGCCCCCCCTATTATTTTGTTGAATTCGTCTATTTCGCCCGCTGTGTATAGCCCCAGGTGCAATCCATATCTGAATTTCCCCAGTATTGCGGAGTGAAGGGAGTATTCCTTTTGGTCAGGTGTTAGAGGGGAGCGTAGTAGAGCTTGTATTCTGTGGTTCATCTCTTCCTTAGCGGCCTCTTTCTCTTTGTCCCACCTGCCTGTGAATGCAAGTAGTACTCCCAGGTATTTGTACGTTTCGTCTGGCTTGAGTACCTTGAAGTGGCTTAGCTTACCGTCCAGTCCCAGCATTTTGAGGTCTGTATGGAGTTGTTCGGGTATGGAGACCCCATTTTTTATGCCGGTTATGGCTGACTTGGTGAGGTTAATTTTGAGTTCACTCCACTGTGAGAATGCCTGTAGTTTGTGTAACTGAGCCCTCATGTGGCAAATCGTAGGGCATAGTATGAGCAGGTCGTCAACGAACGCCCCTGCTGTCGTCCTGAGGGGGCCTAGCCTTTCTTGTTCTGCTGCATACTTGTGTTGGTACCCATGCTCTCCCACTTCTAGCCATCTTAACAACGGTTCCTGGTATATTATGAAAAGGAGGGGACTCATGCTGTCTCCCTGGAGGAGTCCTCTTTGCACCTGTACAGTTTTGTGTGAGGTTTCCCCTCCTACTCTGGTGTTCATGGACATTGTGTCATGGCTTTGTGTACCTAGGACATCCCGCACCACCTGTGTGAGTTCGTCGGGAATTCCAAGGTACTGCATCGTTTGGAGTAGTTTGTCGTGGTCCACTGAGCCGTACGCGTTTTCGAAGTCTACATACAGGCCATGTAGTTCTCGTCCTGAGACGTTTGCATCCTCAATCGCGTTGGTTACTCTGGTGAGTTGTCGAAGCGTGTTCCTTTTTTCCCTTGAGCCTTCCTGAGCCTGGGCTAGTATTCCTTGCGTTTCGCAGAACGTGGAGAGCATGTTTGCTATCTGTGAGGTGTACAGCTTGAATACCCCTTCGAGCAGGGCTATGGGTCGGTAATTTTGCTGTAAGGTGACATCCCCTTTCTTGTGGTGGAAGCAGAATGTCCCTTTTTTCCAGGTGAGAGGGACATGCTTGCTGTTCCACATTTCCAGCATGAGTGCGTGTAGTGCATCATGGAAGTCCTCTGGCATGTACTTAAGAATTTCGTTCGGGGTCCTGGTGGGGCCTGGTGCTTTGTTGTTGTTTAGGGTGTGTACCGCTTTGCTGTAGCCCTGTCGACTTATCGTGAGGTCCAGCCCACTGGGGTCTGGTCTTGGCAATTTTATGAGGCGCTCCCTGTGAGCTGGGTCTTCCCATGGTGGGGGTTTCGAGTCGGGTGGACTTCGGTGCTCCATCCTGTATGGTGCCGAGTGAGCCATGTGGTCTGCTAGTGCGTTAGCGATGTTCCCGTGGCCTACAGCCAGGCTGCCTTCTCTGTCCTGTAGGGCCTGTATGTTCGCCGTGGGGGCATGGCCTGTTTCTTGCGCCTTGGTATATATTCTTTTGTGGTATCTTTTTTGGTTGTTCCAGTATTCCTTTACGGTTTTGTCATTGTGTCTTTGCTTGGCTTGTTTCCAGTGCTGTTTTACTACCTTGTGCGCCGCCGACCTTTCTTTTTTGGCCTCCTCAGTAAGCCACGACACCCATTCCTTTGCATCTGCGTTGTCCCTGTCCGTTGGGCCTTTCATTTCTCCCTCTTTCAGGCTTCGGAGGGTTGAGTGTTCCGTGTGCGGGTTTCGTAGGTGTCGTTTGGTTTGCTTGTGCCTTCGCATCTTGAGTATCGCGGCGTCCCTTTCCTTTCTGTCCTTTTTGCTCATTAGCAGGTCTTTTCCCACTCGGTTGGGGGTGCCTCCAACTGTAGCGGTTGGCAGTTCGTCGTCCTGTAGCGCACATTTGTTCGCCTCTGTGAGTATGTTTAGTACTGTTTCCCCTGCTCTGTCAATGGTGGCGTGCGCCACTTGCATGTTGTCCTCTTCCCTGCATTGTGTGGCTGTCTCTGTTATGCGTTTTAGTTGAGCGGTTCTGGCATAGTCGTGTGTCCTGAGGAGGACACTTTGGAGTGTTTCCCTGTGTGTTTTGTTCAGGGGCGTGTCCAGCTTTACGTGCCCTGGTTGGGGGTCGCGGTCCACATATGGTTCGTGGGTGCCTATGCTGTCCAACTGGAGGGTTGCTAGGCTTACCATCTCGTGGTCACTCGTGTGGTGCCGGGTGAGGTGTGTGGTGTCCCCCATCTCGTATTGCGCCTGCTTGTTCCTTGGCGCAAGCCATCTGTCAATGTTCCTGTGTTTCGCCCAGTTCAGTGTGGTATCGACTGGCGGGCCTACATTGTGGAGGTCTAGCTCCTCCGCAAGTTTCATCCATTGCTTGTCGGTTTTTGTCATCCCTTTACCTGTGCTGGTGTTGCTCGCATTGAGGTCTCCTCCTATGACTACATGCTCGTTCGCCTTTCCCGCAGTTTTCCTGAGTAGGTTTGTTGTATATTTGAGTATTTTGTCCCTGGTTTTCCCCTCCTCTGCTCCTGGCGGGTTGTAAATGCCTAGCACGTGGTACATCACCTTTCCGGGTAGGTGCAGCACGACATGCAGGAGGTACCCTTCGAGGTGTTTCGCAGGGACGACATGGTGGTTGTGTGCATGGCTGTAGGGGTTGCCGAGGAGTATTGCCACTCCTCCTTTCATTGCTTGTTCAGCTGTCCCTTCCACTTTTTGCACCTCGGGTTTGGTGCCTATTGCAGTATATTGCATGTCTCTAAATCTCCTCATCACACTGTCGTGTGCATATTTCACTTCCGTGAGTACAATTACTTGTAGACTCTGTTGGTTTTGGCTTCTTTTGCTAATGACCTCGGCAAGGTCAAGGCAGGCATCACTTTGTCCTGCCACATTCCATGTGAGCATGTGTAGACGGTCCTTTCCTATGTCAGTCTTTGTTGGCTCTGTGAGAGGGGTTTGGTATTCTCGGGAGTCCTGGCACGCCTCTGGTGTTTCCAGACGTGTGTCCACGAATCTTTCCCATCGTGCTGTTGGTTCGTCCTGTGTTTGCTCCCATTCTTCGTTTAGGTGGGTTTCCTGTGCTTGCTGCTCCTCAGGTGTCTGCCCGTCATTACCTGGGGGTGTTGTGGGGGCTAATCTATGTAGCCATTCCCATAGGCCTGGTTGCTTCGTAGTAGTTTTGCGTCCCCTTTCCTGGGTTTGTGGTGCCTGTTTTCCGGCCTCTAGGTTTGTGTTCAGGCCATCCGCAGGCCTCCGGGTCTCTGCCGCTCGCTGGCTTTCCACCTGCGTCCGGCTTTGCCCCTCGGCAGTGGTTATCATCTCTTTTACTGGCAGCTGTATGGACTTTCTATAGGCGGTTATCGCCGTTCTGTCGGTGGCCCCCCATTTGCTGACTGCCTCGTTGAAGTGGGTGGGCCAATGCCCCCCTGGGCATGTTTTTTGGTAGTGCATCCAAGCTTCTGCGGCCATCAGTACCCATACCCCGCAGCTGTATTGGTCCTGCGCGCTTTGGTTGCCCACATTCATCAGTTCCACTGTTACTTGTTTGTTGAGTGTCTCGGCCAAGTGTTCCGTCCAGTTGGTTATTTCCGCTGTTAGCCTTTTGGTGTTGCGTGACGTTGCATTGGTTCTCCCATTCGAGGAGTCATATATCCAGAACTTCAGTTTGTCATTTCCTTTGTCTGGTCCGGCCAGCACTGCCCTCCAGTGTTTGCCATCGCAAACCGGTATGCAGAAGCCCCGGGAGTTCCCGAGTAGCTGCAGTGCCTTCGTTGTGTGCGGTTCTCTGTTGTTACCCGGTTTCAGTGTTTCTCTCATTGTGGCTATTACCAGGGGGGGCAGTGGGTCATCTTCATACAGTGAGTGGGCATGTTGCATTTGGAACATGTTCAGTCGGCCTTTCTTTTCGAACAGTCCCTTCGTAGTGGTGTTGTACGGGTATATTTCCGTGTGGTTCTGACTCCCCCCACCCGTCATGTTTGTTTTCCAGCATCGGGTGTGCCGCCTCATCCTTTGCTCAATCTCCCGCATTAGTGGTCTGCCTCTTGTTGGGGTGCCTTCTTTTATCGCGGTTACTGCGTGTTCCGGTCTCCTTGTTCTAACTAGGAAGGGTTTACCGTTACGGTAAATTATCTTGAGTAATTTGTAGCCATGGGGTGGTCGTGTCCACCGTGCCGCTGCATTCCTCGCTGTGGCCCGTTTTCTTCGTGTTCTGCGGCTGCGCGTTATGTCGTTGCTGTTCGTGTTGTGTGTTCCCCACATGCGACCAATTTTCCTACTTGTTGTTAGTGTAATCATCAGTATAGCGAGTATCGGGGTTATGGCAAATGCAGCGTTCCATAGTGGCCTGGTAGCTTCGTGTCGTGCCCCCCTTGGGTAGTGTGGTTCTGCTCCATGTCGTGTTGCTCTCCGGTTGTGTGGTGCTGCTCGCATTCGTGAGTTTATGGTTACAGCGTTACATTGCCCTAAATCCCTTTCTGTAACACCCCTAGCACTTTTCCCAGGGTGGGCCCCGTTTTTTATGTGTATTTTCGTGGTTGTGTAAAAATTTTTGGGCGTTTGGGCGTGTTTTCCAAAAAAGGTTGTTTTTACGTAGAGCAATTTCGGGAATTCGCTTGTGGTCGAATGTCGGCAGTTTGCTCTCATTTTTTGTGTGTGGCTGCCTCCCACTCTTCTTAGCATATTCCCAAAGTTTTTCGGCGTTCCTATCATTCTGCTGGCCTGTGTGGAGTCGGTTGTACCATTATTTGGTAGGGTTTCAGTAGGGTTGGTGCTTATATTGTGGTGGGGGCCCTTTGGTTTGCAGGGTGGGGGCTCATGTAGCTTGTCCCTGCTTGTTTGGCATAGTTTCTGGTCGGGGTGCTTGTTTCTACCCCCCCTCACCCGTTTTTGTTGCGTCCACTGCGCTTGTGTTGCCGTCGAGTTAACCGTTACAGCGTTACACTGCCCTAAAGCCCCTGTTGTAACGCCCTTGACATCTTTTTCTTGGTGGGCCCCCCCTGGTATATGTCGTCCCTTTGGTGTGCCAAAATTTCGGGGGGTTTCGGAATGTTCTGCGAAATTTATCATTTTTACGTAGAGCAGTTTTAGGAATTCGCTTGTGGTCGAAGGTTGGCGGTCGGTCCTGGCATTTCGCACATCGCTTTCCCTTGCTCTGCTGAGCCATCCTACAAAGTTTTTCGTCAACCCTTCCCACCCATTGGGTGTTGTGTGGCCATTTGTGGCCGTCCCTCTTAGGGTTACTGTAGGGTTCATACCATTATTGCTGGGGTTGCCAGTTATGTGGTGTGAAAAGTGGTTTAAGCTCATGTTAATTTTTGTATCTTCGTGGTTATCATTGGGGAAGTTATAACTGTATATGGTGTGGCCATTCTCGCTGAATATGGTATGGCCATTTCGCCTGTGCTCGGAGGTAGGCATAGTAGCACATTCATGGGCATGGGGGTCAGCGTAGTGGGACGTTGGATTATTTGGAAGTTGGCCATATGCTACAGACAGTGCAGGAAGGCAGGCTATCAGGAAATAGATGAATATTACTATTAATTGTGTTCTACCTACACAGGTGTTCACTGCAAGGTCTTCTACATTCATCCTACCCACTGGGGGTTCGTGGTCTTTTGTTCCAGCTAAAACTTTCTGGACAGCGCCGCCTGTGAAGCATGCCCCCCCTCTGTGTGTCAGTGGTGTGTCAGTTCGTTCTGAAATAAGAAGAGGTCTGTAAGTGGGGATGGGCACGTTGCTTACCGTTCTGGTGATCGGTCCCTCTTCCCTTTGAGGGACCGATTTGGCCCTCCTTTTCTTGGTCGGGCTTTCCGTCTCGATCTCCACCTCACCGGCAGCTGTGCCTGCAGGTCCGCTTTTTCGTTTTGGGATCGTTTGACTTCTGGTGGCTAGGCTCGTGTCGATCGGCCCCAGGTCGGTCTGGGGTGGCCCCCCCTCCTCCTGGGGGGGGGTGCTGTCTGGCGTCCCTCCCCGTCGTGCACCGGCTGTTGGCTCGTCAGTGTGTCTACCAGTGCCTTGATGGAGGCCGTGGTGTTTCGTGCTTCACCGATGAGGGCCTTCGAGCTCTCCTTCTGGCCGGTGACCACCGCGCCCAGGACGATGAGTAGTTCACGGTGACGTTCGGAGGTCTTTTCGTCCTCTGCTATCTGGAGGTCACGAAGTCTTTGTATGTTGGCGGGGAGCCCGTCGTTGAAGAGTTTCAGCTGATGTGTAAGGTCGATGAGAGTCTTGGTGACCTCGGGGGGGATCGTTCCCTGGTCAGCCTTACCTGCAGTTCTCCTAACTGCACTCTTGGCCGCCGCCTCCACTCGGTGGATGGCGGCGGCAGCCTGCTGCCCGGGGTCGCCCAGCTTCTCGTCCCCTACTTTCCTTCCAGGCGATTGGCGGGGGGCCCCTTTCATTTTCGCCGCTTCTGTGCCGGGCCCCTTCTGGCTCCACCTTCCCACCTCTAGCTCGACGGATGCGTAGAGCTTCTTACCTTCTTTGTTTATCCCCGCCAGTACGGAGATGGTCTGTGTCCCTTGCTGCCCAGCCTCGTACAGAGCTTCGTATGCAGGCTGGGTCAGGACACAGTAGTGGTTGATCGTTCTGTTCCCGTTCCTCTTCCACTGGATGAGGGTCGCCGGGTTCCCCCAGGTGGACGGGGCCCACTGCCCCGTTCCTACGTGGAGTCGGAAGATGTCTTGGAGGGTTTCGAGCTTGTTGGTGGAGGCCGTCAGCTTTTGTATGTGAGCTGCGATGGCCTCCACCAGACTGGAGCGGTGTGAGGTGAACAGTACCTGTTTGTAGTCGATGACAACCACCCCGGTCCTGTTCGATTCCTCTGTTTGTTGTTTCGATGGGAGCCATACAGAGGTGGTGGGGACCCCGAAGTCATATGGGTTCTGGAGGATGGCTTGTGCTGCCTCGGGGGAGACTGCTTCCAGCAGCAGGACTTCCCTCAGTCCCGAGTCCTTTTCTGATTCTTTTTTTGCACCCTTCTTGATCTTGTCTACGAGATGCCCGAGGGGGTGACGGTCCTCCTCCTTAAACATAAACTGGCCTGCAAGTGCGCAGGCCACGTCCCGGAGGATGACTTCTTTTCCCAGACCCTCCCCGTACACCAGTATGGTACGGTCCGCCGCTGGCCCTACAGTGGGGTTCCAGGGGGACCATACATATATACACGGTATGGCCTGCTGCTCCGGAGAGAAGGTTTGGTGCTGCTGGGGCCTGCAGCGCATGGGCAGCCTGAATATTGGGTTGTGTAGGACGAGCAGCGCGATTTTCCTGGTTTTGAAAGCCAGGTCTATCTGCGCTACTCGTCCCCGCTCGTCGAGCCAGATGTGGGTGTGTTCGTGGTTGAAGACCCTGGTATAGGGATCTTCGGTGCTGAGTCTGATTGCAGCGTCCAAGTACCGTAGGTACTGGATGGCAGACTCCACTGTTTCTGCCAGGTCCGTTATTTTGAGTTGGGGCCTGCCTTTGGATGGCAGCCCCGTTTGCGTTGTGTGTTCTGGGCTGAGTTCACAGCCCGTGAGGGCCCGGACGTGCATAGGGACATGGATTCCTTCCTTGTCGTCCGAGCCCTCTGTGGGGACTCCCAGTTTGCTTATGAGGGCAGGCGGGTCCTCTGCCGTGATGACTGGTCGTTTGTCGACGCAGTATCCGGCGGCCAGCTCTTTGATGTATATTGCTGGCAGCTCCTCAGATGGCATATCCGAGCTTTGCCTTCTCGGCATATCCGAGATCTGTTTTAGGAACTTTTTTGCTGACGGGATCGCCTTCGGTGGGTGCTGCACGACCCCTGGCGTCGCGAATATGTCCAGAGGCTCCGTGAGAGCCTCCTGGATTCTGGTGTGTGGGACTTTTGATGCGTTTTCTTCCCTCAGGGGTTCCCCCTCGGATTCGTTTGGCTCTTTTTGTTTTTCGTTTTTTTTGGTTGTCCCAACAGGTTGTCCCAACTTAGGTTGTCCCAACTGGTCCCCTTCGGGGCGACCAGTACGGGGCCTGGACTCGCCAGTGCTCCCGATTTTCTTACGCTTTTCGGTTCGAGGTTTTCCCAACTGGTCCCCGTCGGGGCGACCAGTACGGGGCTCAGCAGTGCTGGCGCTCCCGATTTCTGTTTGTTCACCCGTCGAGGGTACCTCCTCAGCACCGTGGTGCTGGGTCTTTGATTTTTTCGCTCCCTGCTCAAAGGTTACAACCTTGGCACGTTTCGGTGCCCTGTCAGATTTTTCGTAGGGAAGGGGAGAGCCAAACTTGTGAAAAAAGGTTTGCGCCTCGCAGGAGTGTTCTTCGTCGGTGGTGATGTGCCCGCTCAGTTCTGACACTTCCACTGAGAGGGCGGGTGAGCCTGATTGGGCGCTCGAGTATGGGGATGTCGGTTCGTTACGTTCCACTGAGTCAACCTGCATGGATGCAGGCTGCTCCTGGTACCACTGCTCGAAGTTTTGTACGTCCTCTGGACGGATTTGGTCGCTTTGGGTGGGGGAGGCTGCCATATCACTCATTTTGGTTTGGGGTTGAAGGGTGTTTTGAGAGCTGAGGTGCGGTTGTCGCGAGAGGTCTGTGAGTTTTGAACCGGGTGCCGTACGTTTCCGTACCTGGTGTGCGTCAATCTTCACTTCGCCTGCTTCCGTGTCCTGCGGCCGACAATGAGGACCGTTAGGGCCGTGTCTCATCTCGTCTGTCGGGTTGGGCGGGTGTGGGTGGGCCAAATCCTCATAATGCCGTTGGGCAGAATCTCCACGTCGGTCTGTTACTTCATTTGTCCTCCCTGCGGGCACAGTTAGTGGCAAGAAAATAATTTTTTGTCGCGGCTCTATTTTTGGGCCCGCGGCTTGTAGGAGGTGGCACGCTCAGGCGGGACGCCGAGAAGTGTGATCAATTACAAGGGGTCCACGCACCCCAAAGGGGCGACCATGGGTCTTGTCATGTGTTGTAGCATGCTGCTGTTATATCTTAGAGGCCATGATGTGTTGTAGCATGCTGCTGTTACATCGTAGAGGCCGTGATGGGTCGCGCTGGCGGAAGCGAGGCCGGCGGTGAAGAGGGCTCTGCATCAGGCTCGGGCGCGAGGGGGCTGCTGCAAGTGCGCAGGGTAGCGCCAAACGCTGCGCTGTGCGATGAGCCGGAGTGTCTGCTGGACCGCTTGTACGACTGCTTCACAGAGGCGGCCTGCACCACGAGTGGGGATGCTGGCGGACGGAGCGCACAAGGTGCCCAAGGCGTGGTGGCTCTGGACCTGTGCGACTCGGTCAAGTATAACGGTGGGCTTCTTTGCGGAGGCGGAACGATCCCCGGGTGCAGTGACAACCACTATCTTGCGACGCTGGAATGCGTGGAGTGCCCGTCACGCGCCGTCCTTGTCAGCAGCGGCCTGCTGATTCTGATCGCGATGGTGGTCTTCCTGGTGCTCCTCGTCGTGCTGTTCGTGTCGCAATCACGATCTGGAGGTGGCGAGGACGTCCACGATGCGGAGGGTAGTCAGGATTCAAACGATGCCAGCAACCTCAGTGAACAGGCCAGCCATAAGATCAACACGCATGTGCAGGATGCCGAGATGATGCTATCGATCAAGAGGGACGTGCAGACATCTACGTGTACCGTCAGCGTCTTCCTCGGCTACCTCCAGGTGATTAGCCAGCTGCCTAACATCTACAAGTCCTCGGTGGTGCCGTTGCCGATGTTGTCCTACACCACCTTCATGGGCGGCGTCAATGTGAACTTGACCTTCATGTTCAACATGGAGTGCATCCACTATTATTTCGGTAGTGGTGGCAAGCTGAGCTTTTGGATTCCGTTTTGGCAAGCCGTGTGCCTGCCCTGGGTGATCACGCTCGTGACGCTCGGCGTGCTACAGTAAATCAGAAATTCAACATGATATCTGACAAAGTAAATAGTAGAAATACTATGAGCATTTGCTCCAACAACTTAGTATCTGGGTGGCAACACCACCCAGAGAACTATCATAGATCCAAAGATATAAAGCAGATCTCCAGCAGACTCACTCGTGAAACTTTGCAATGCGATCGACTGCCAAAGACAGGCGACAGAACCAAGGAGCAATCTCGCCTGAAAAGGTCATCTACGGAGTTGATAGTCCTAAGTAAGTTAAAAAATATCTGACAGACATCAGTCAGTGACTATAAGTCATTGTTGATAAAACATACATTATCACCACTTTTTGCATGGTCGTGGGTTTCAATCTGCAAAACCCCACATGCTGACCATCACATATCTTCACGAAAATGCCATGAAAAATATTATGTGTAAAAGTGAGATATGTTACATGAGTTATGTAAGATGCACATAACACACACACACTGCTATATATATATATATATATATATATATATATATGGCCAAAAACGGTGAAAATGGGTAAAATCCCATTGCGGGAGATTTCAAAATTGAAATTTGGACTCCATTTTTTCACGGAATATCATTATATACCTATTAAGGTACCTGAAAAATATTATGTGCATATTCATATCTCATGTAACACCCTAAAAATCTTGTGTGTAACACCTAGGGGTGTACATAGTGGCTATAACTGAATGCGTGAAAAACTCACACGCATAGAACTTCAAGTTACTCACTGAAGACTATGCCGCCCAAGCCGAGCGCGTTCGTTTCGTCGTTCTCTACACGACACCGTACAAGTTGAGACTGCAACTTAAATTCAACATTCTTCAACGGGACGATGTTTACAAAATATTGTGGAACGGGTTTCTTGTCGAGTCGGGTGGCACCTCTTCCAACCGTCAGTACACGCTATCATACCTTGCTATCAAATCCCGCGAAGATGCGATCGCAAGTGAAATCGTGATTCGTGAACACCCTTCTCGTGCGTGCTATTTGCCACTTGTTTGACAAACTATGGTGCCCTCGCAATTTCGGCCTTGACCACGCTTACGCGTTTTACAATGCGAACCTCACCTTCCCAAGCATAGTGAAGTGGGTGTGTCAGCTGTTGAACATCACAGAGACTCTCGCTATCGAAATCACGGAGTACAACGACGGTGTCGTGAAGCTTGCTCGGGCCGTGTGTTATGCTCACTGTCAACGGAAGATTAACGAGAAGATCAATTTTTTCGTGGAGGCCGAAAGGTTTGACACCTTTAAGCAAGACGTGGGACACCTTCGTGTGATTCACCACCCGCTTCGCGTGGGCGAGGAGGAGGGTGCCTTGCACGAAGCCGCTCTACGTCTCCTACTTGTGAAGTACTCCGACGAGGAGTATATTTGCGAGTGGTTCGAGACGAATTGGTGTGGTAAATGGGGGACTTGGCGCGACGGCTCCCTTCCTGCTGGCAAACCCGAACACCAAAACGGGCCTGAGGACATAAGGATACAGTATTCACATGTTCCTTACCGACAAGAAGCTCCTCACCCTTGGTCATTACAACGAGTCGTGTAGGAAGTATCTCCACCACGAAATCTTACTTGATGAGGAGAATCCTATGCTTGAGTGCGGTGAGGCTGCTAGAAACAGCTCAAACAGGCAGTGGGGATCCGCTGCCGACGGTGAACAAACGAATAACTGAACTCGGATAAACCACAATATATACCCGAGTTGTAGGACACTAGCTGTACACCAAAGATGACATACTGAGTAGCACTAGTGACTGTACAAACTACAGTAAAACGCGATATATAAGACACTGGCCCGAAAACGCCAGCCGGTAGTTTCTTATTGGGTGGGTCCGAAATTCCCCAAGTCAGCGGGCGATTTTCTTAAATTTGGGTCGTTGGATTTATCGAGTTCAGCGTGTCAATTTCTTAAATAGGGATAATGTTCGGCATTGGATTTTGCTCGATACGGCTGTGGCGCCCAGTTTCTTATGTGGAAGTAGGTGCGCAGCTCACGCTCTAGCGGCAACGTTTCTTAATTTGCCAAAGCTCACATCTCTTCTACCGTCTCTAGCGTGCAGTTTCTTAATTCAGTGGGGAAAAGCATGGACGCAGGAGTAAAAATCACACTGAAGTCCCTAAAACGTTTAGTAGGGGCATTAACGATCGTGGGCAGGGGCAAACAATAATGGCAACATTGTACTTCGATCACTATCGATAACACACACTAGTATGTTAGCTTATGAATTATTGAATCTGAATTTTTCCAGCGGTCAGTTTCTTAAATAGGCTAATTATCTCAAAGGGGGAGTTCTCGGTTTCTAGCGGTTTACTTTCTTAATCCATAGTTTTTTGGATGGCGAGCGGAGCATCATGCTAGCGGCTCGTTTCTTAGAGTTTCTTAGACAAATACGAAAAAAACCTAGCGGCTAGTTTCTTATAGACCCAATTTCTTAATATATACCGCGTTTTACTGTAGTCACTGTACTGATCTCAACACACCACCTCATCTGAGGTGCACGCACTGCTCGTGACCTTCACCACCATAGCTACTAGAGTTTACTGAGAATGTTAAGAAATGTCAACTCTATTAGCTAGTCTAGTCACAAGCATCATGCATGAAAACAGAATGTACAAAATAATATCAACTCATCTCAAGCTCCGCCGATGGTGTAAGGCGCCATAGTCACGAAGCAATGCAATAAAATAAAGCTTCAAAGCATACACCACCAGAAACATATACTGTGCCAACAATCTTTCCACAGCCTCCCGAACTGGTAGGCTCAACTCCATTTTGGGTCTAAGCATAGTGGATGGCGAGAAAGGCCTCGTCAACGGTATGTTTCTGTCGTAAGTTCATTGTGTCCTAGAGTAAGTTCACCGGCCTCAAACGTGTGGCCAACACTCGGTCCGATGCTCTGCGCCCTGCTGCATAAAATACCCATCGAGGACCAATACCCGCGCAAAGCTGCGTAACGCTACGTACTACAAACGCGAGATTGACCCACTCGCGCTGCGTAGGGACGTACAAGGATAGTTGAAAACTCGCAGTACGCGCCGTTGGGAAACATCTGGCAATAGCAACCCTACCAAATAGGGACGGGTCCATGTGATTCACAAATCACATGGACCCCACGCATGGACCTCACGTGGACTCCCGTGGACTTGGAATGGACCTCGCATGCCCCAAATGGTCGACATTTTCCCTAGGGCGCCTACAGAAAATCCATACAACAACTTGTAAAAGAGAAGATGGCCACTGCCGAGGGGCAAAGGGAAACGCGGGAAGACGACCAGAAAGGGACGGAAACCCAGAGACCCAACGATGGCCCGAACACGAACCCAGAAGTCAGGGGACATGCACCGCAAACCCAAGTGGGAAAATACGTAAGTGCTACGGAACAACAAAGCCTATGGAAATGGCTCCACAGACTGGTCCCAACGGCGCCACCGGGCGACGACGAGCACACACATGGTGAACAACCACCACTGGGAACCCACTCGGACGAAGAGGAGGGGGGGGAGAGAGAAGAACCAACAGCACAATGGGAACAGCTTGAGGCCCCGCAAAATGAGGCACCTGAGGCAAGCAAGGACCTCCAAGAACGACGACCCCCCCCAGCGGAACCAGCGAAAATGAACATAGGGGAAGACCGCCTGCACATGCTCACGTGGAATATGGCAGGGCAAAGCGATGCGTGCCTTGACCTGGCCGAAGTCGTCAGAAAGAGAAGCCAAAACCAACAGAGCCTACAGGTGATAGTACTCACGGAGGTAAAGCATGCACACGACAGTGTGATGAGGAGGTTTAGAGACATGCAATACACCGCAATAGGCACCAAAACTGAAGTACCAATGACAGAAGGCGCTGTAGAACACGCAGCAGTGAAAGGAGGGGTGGCAATACTCCTCGGCAGCCCCTACAGCCACGCACACAACCACCATGTTGTCCCCGCAAAGCACCTTGAGGGGTACCTACTACATGTCGTGCTACACCTGCCCGGAGGGGTGATGTACCATGTGCTAGGCATTTACAACCCACCAGGGGCAGAGGAGCGGAAAACCAGGAACAAAATACTCGAGTATACGACTAACCTGCTCAGAGTAACCATGGACAAAGCAAATGAACATGTGATTATTGGTGGGGACCTCAATGCAAGCAACACCAGCACGGGCAAGGGGGTGACAAAAACCGACAAACAATGGATGAAACTTGCGGGGGAGCTGGACCTCCGCAATGTAGGCCCGCCAGTCAATACCACGCTGAACTGGGCGGAAAACAGAAATATAGACAGATGGCTGGCGCCGAGGAACAAACGAGCGCAATACGAGATAGGGGGCACCTCACACCTCACCCAGCACCACACGAGTGACCATGAGATGGTAAGCCTCGCAACCCTTCGGTTGGATAGCATAGACACTCACGAACCATACGTGGACCACGACCCCCAACCAGGGCATATAAAACTGGACACGCCCTTGTGCAAAACACACAGGGAAACACTCCAAAGTGTCCTCCTTAAAACACACGACTATGCCAGAACAGCTGAGCTAAAGCTGATAACGGAAATGGCCACCCAATGCAGGGAAGAGGGCAACAGGCAGGTAGCTCACGCTACCATAGACAGAGCAGGGGAGAGTGTGCTAAACATACTCACCCGAGCAAACAAATGTGCACTACGAGACGAGGAGCTACCGACCAGGGTAGTCGGAGGCTCCTCCGACCGAGGGGCAAAAGACCTGCTAATGAGCAAAAAGGACAGGAAAGAAAGGGATGCCGCGATACTCAAGTTGAGGTCACACAAGCAAACCAAACGACACCTACGAAACCCGCAAACGGAACGCTCAACCCTCCAAGGCCTAAAGGAAGGGGAGATGAAAGGCCCGCTGAACAGAGACAATGCAGACGCAAAGGAATGGGTGTCGTGGCTCACTGAGGAGGCCAAAAAGGAAAGGTCGACGGCGCACAAGGTAGTCACACAGCACTGGAAACGCGCCAAGCAAAGGCACAACGACAAAACGGTGAAGGAATACTGGAACAACCAAAAGAGATACCACAAAAGGATATACGCAAAAGCGCAGGAAACAGGCCATGCCCCCACAGCAAACATACAGGCCCTACAGGACAGAGAGGGCAACCTGACTGTGGGCCATGATAACATTGCGAACGCCCTGGCGGACCACATGGCCCATTCGGCACCATACAGGATGGAGCACCGTAGCCTGCCCGACCAAAAACCCCTACCATGGGAGGACCCAACCCATAGGGAACGCCTCATAAAAGCACCAAGACCAGGCCCCACGGGACTGGACCTCACAATAAGCCGACAGGGCTACAGCAAGGCAGTACACACCCTGAATAACAACAAAGCGCACCGGGCCCCACCAGGACCCCGAATGAAATTCTCAAGTACATGCCAGAAGACTTCCATGACGCATTACATGCACTCATGCTGGAAATGTGGAATAGCAAGCACGTCCCCCTCATGTGGAAAAAGGGGACGTTCTGCTTCCACCACAAGAAAGGGGACGTGACCCTGCAGCAGAACTACCGGCCTATAGCCCTACTCGAGGGGGTGTTCAAGCTGTACACCTCGCAAATTGCGAACATGCTCTCCACATTCTGCGAAACGCAAGGAATACTAGCCCAGGCGCAAGAAGGCTCAAGGGAAAAAAGGAACACACTCCGGCAACTCACCAGGGTGACCAATGCGATAGAGGACGCGAATGTCTCAGGACGGGAACTACATGGTCTGTACGTGGACTTCGAAAATGCGTACGGCTCGGTGGACCACAGCAAACTACTACACACGATGCAATACCTTGGAATACCCGACGAACTCACACAAGTGGTGCGAGATGTCCTGGGCACGCAAAGCCACGACACCATGTCCATGTACACCAGGGTAGGCGGGGAAACCTCCTACAAAACGGTACAGGTGCAGAGAGGACTCCTCCAGGGGGACAGCATGAGCCCCCTCCTCTTCATAATATACCAGGAGCCGCTATTAAGATGGCTAGAGGTGGGGGACCATGGATACCAACACAAGTACGCAGCGGAACAGGAAAGACTGGGGCCTCTCAGAACAACAGCAGGAGCATTCGTCGATGACCTGCTCATACTATGCCCCACGATTTTCCACATGAGAGCCCAGCTGCACAAACTACAGGCATTCTCACAGTGGAGCGAACTCAAAATTAACCTCACTAAGTCAGCCATAACCGGTATAAAAAATGGGGTCTCCATACCCGAGCAACTCCAAAAGGACCTCAAAATGCCGGGGGTGGACGGCAAACTAAGCCACTTCAAAATACTCAAGCCGGAAGACACATACAAATACCTGGGGGTACTGCTGACATTCACCGGCAGATGGGACAGGGAGAAAGAAGCAGCCAAGGAAGAAATGAACCACAGAATACAAGCCCTACTGCGCTCCCCGCTAACGCCGGACCAAAAGGAATACTCTCTCCACTCTGCGATACTGGGGAAGTTCAGGTATGGACTGCACCTGGGACTCTATACGGCGGGCGAAATAGATGACTTCGACAAAATAATAGGCGGGGCCATAAAGAACATACAGGGCCTACCCCGCAACGGAACACCAAACATTTTCACCACGCAGGAAAAGGAACAATACGGCCTGGGCATGGTGCCACTCCAGGCGGTCTACGCCCAGTCGATTTGGAGCGGACTGCTAGAGGCCATGCACAGTGAAGAAGACAGAGGAGCTGTACGGGGCCCAGCGTGGAGACAAATAAACCTGAGGTCACGGCTCAGGATGTCCCACGTCAGCAGGTCCACCAGAGGACTAGTGGAGTACCACTGCACAACGCGCAGGAACTGCACAGACCTAGACAAACTCTGGGGGGGGCACCAAGCAAAACACAACACACTGAGGAAACTCAATGCCCTGCTCAGGTACAATATTGCGCCCCAGGGAACGGAGGGGATGCTCGAACAGCTACAAACCCCAATACCGAAGATAATGGAACAACTACAGGGAGCGACCAGAAGAAAGTCTGACAAAGAGATGGAAGGAACCACTAGAAAAACAATAGCAGGCAAAATAATGGATGGGGACCTGCCAGCACCCCCGGGATGGCAAGCGGTATACACAGACCAAACAGCCAGACTCACAGTACCCAAGGACACGCCGACCACAATAAATTTCACGACGTGCCTCACACTTTTCGCGCACTTCCCGGACCTAGTGCTCCTTACCACTCGAGATGGCCAACACGCGATTAGCCAAACGAACATCAGAGAACAATGCACAGACAGTCACTTCTCACGAAGCCGTCTGAGCGTGCCACCTAGTCCGAGCCGCGGACCCAAAAATAATTTTCAAAAATGCGATTTTGTTACTGACTGTGCTCGCAGGATGCACTAACGACAACACAGAGAACACACTAACGGCACCATGGCGGACGACACAACGGACACATGCAGATTTGGCCCACCCGCTCCCGCCCTGCTGTTTTGATGGCCGTTTCCAGCACCAAGTTAACGGTTTTTTGAACTCGCAGGGTGAAAACGGCACCCAGAGCGGCGACGAAACCCTCAACAACGCACAGCAGCACACCCAAAAACCCCTCCCTGAGAATCCCGATAAAATGCTCAACGCGCAGCTCCTGAAAGTCATCCGTCCAAAAACCAAATCAAGGACGAACGACAGTCGCAAACGAGCAGCGGAGGAATCCAAACCTCCAACCAAACGCTTGCGACTACCAGAAATCGTAAGTATGCCGGTGCTGGACGCGCAGGACTCACCCATGGGTGAGACCACCGAGCCCTCACAAGAAGAGTTCTCTACTCCCACCGAGCTGAACACACCTGGGGAAGCCACGGCAACTCCGACATCTCTGGGAGAGGTTGATCTCTCAGGGCCCCCGAGTCCTTACGAGGAACCTGAACCGCGAAAGCAGTTCAGGTGGGGCAAGGCTGAAGTGAAAACATTCAAGCCTGACAAACAACAAAACACACAAAAGAAAAAATCGGGTGCCACGAGCCCCACCGGCCTACGGGCTGAGGACCCCACGGGGACGAACAAGGGACGAGTCCCAACGAGGATAGTGGCCAACGCGCTACTGCAGCCATATGCTTACACTAAGCATGCTGCGTCCCCCAAGGGGGACAAAATCCCGTCGGTTGCCAAGGCAATTGACGAGGTGTCCAAGCTGCCAACAAGGGTAGCCTTGGGCACCAACCGGGAGGAGGAGATCGAGAACATCGTCACCTCCTGGTGGGAGGACACACGGGACCTCCCGCTCCCCGAGAACAGGCCGGAGGAGTTCTGTAAGCTGGGACTCCCGGAAGAGGCCACAGACACCGAGGGGAACGCGGGGTACCAAATCCTCCGACACGTCCGACCGATCACGGGCTGTGACCTTGCCCCGGAGCAAACCAACAAGTACGGGCTCCCCCTGCAGGGGTCCCCACAAATAAAAATCACGGACCTCCGAGAAACCCAAAGGTATACTCTCCTCTACCTGAGGTATCTGGCCGACGTCATCCGACGCGCGCTGGGTCTGGGCGAAGACGACAAAATATTTAACATAGAGCACACGCAGCTCTGGACAGACCGCGAAGGCAAGGTCGTGCAAATCGACCTTGCCTTCAAGAAGAGGCCTATGGCGTTATTCGTACTCTTCAATACGAACTTTCTGGTTCCTATGACCGTAGTCGACGACCCGTGGGTAGACATCGAGCCGCCACGGGTCATCCCGAGGGTGTACGTATGGTCTCCCTACAGACAGCCTACGGGGACGCTGCGATCAAGAACTGTCCAGGTGTCATCCCCCCAACTGAGGGGGGTGACGGTGGATCAAGCAGCCGTCATCCTGGGCAACCTTGTCACCCAGCGAGGCTGGGACGGCAGTGCAGCCATCGCCCGCATCCGAAAAGGAGCAAGGGACGAGACACCGGCAGACAATAACATCCGAGAGGTACTATTTCTGGTCTCGCACGACCAGTACCTGGCCGAGCTGCTCATCAAGGACAAGCTCCTTGACTTCGGCTTCCCCACGCGGAAGGGGCTGCTGCCATCGGCGGCTGACAAACAGGCACTCAGTTTGCGAGAAATAGCTGTCATAGACTACAGCCAGCAGCTGTTCGTGGGACACCGCAAGCGGATAGTCAGTGCCATCACGCAGAAGCTTTCCGAGGTAGCAATCCAACACAAGCAACCGCCGTATGGCGAAGACGCCTACCTCGTCTTCGAGAAGCATCTCGGAACGCCGAGGTGGGCACCATCGGACAGCACGGTGGAGTCACTGCTTCAGTGGAAGAGGAACAGCAACGACACCGTGAACTTCTACGCAATCCTCACGGAATCGGCGTACGACCTGCTGGTGGCGGCTGGTAGTTCCATCACGGTGGACGTCCACCTCCAAGACGACAAGGACACCGGCGACAAGGTCCTCATCCCGGTGAAGGTGGAGGTGGGGCGCTGGAGCCTTATGGGTACAAAATCCAGAAACAAGCAGGCAGCGACCCCCCACCACCAGCGCCAGGAAGGTACGACCGACGAGAAGAAGCTAAGGGCGACGAGTGAGGCTGCCATACACAACGTGCAGAGGACGACGGAGGAGTGCCTGCGGAAGGTGCAACAAGCAACCGCCCAAGCCCCCCCGACGTCATCCACGACCCCTGAAACGAAGAGCCTCCTGTCCCACATCGGACACGAACTGGAGCTACTTAACCAGAAGGCAGCGGCAGCGGCTGCCAGCACCGAGGCCATCGAGGCCGTGGCAGCCAAGAGGCACAACGACATCACCTCCGGGATCAAGAACTTCCACACCACCTACGAGAACACTGGCCAGGCCATGGTGGACACGCTGGTGAGTCTCACAAACCGCCTCACCAAGGCCCCCGAAGAGGACAAGCAGGAAGCCAGCTCGGAAGGGGGTCTGAAGAGGTGGACAGCAAAGGGCGCTGACACATCCTCCAAGGAGGAAGGCAGCACTCAGCCCTCACTGCGCGAGAAGCTCCAGTATGTGACCACGGACACACCCGAGGTCCGAAAGGCCAAGTACGACAAGTTTATGGCGGACAGTGCAGCAGAAAGTGGGGACACTCCCTACGGTGGAATCCCCTACAGGGGGGGACCTGCGCCCGGAGAGGGCCGACCAGGCAGGAGCACAGGCCTGGGTGTGAAGAAAAAGGCCATCGCCAAGATACCGAGAAAGCAGCACAAGCCAGCAGAGCCCCCAGCCAAGAGGGCCAGAGGGCAAGGGCCCCCAGCGGACATACCCACTGGGGTCCCAGCCTCTGGACAGCTAACCACGAGGAGGACCACCCGTCAATCTGCAAAGGTAACACTGACCACACCTGTACCTGCACCCCTGACACACGATCGGGGGGAGGCATACTCACTGTGCAAAGGGGGGCCTACTGAAACAGAGATCTATGAGCAGCGAAGACACCCCATAAGTGCAAACAAGAGACCGGACCCACAACATAAGGTACCCACGATGAAACCCACACCTCTGTCTGAACTGGCGATCACTGCATCAAGGGGCACCCGAATACCAAGCAGGAACGGGGGGTGCCATCGAGCAGGGGGAAGACACACCACCGAGACCCTGGAGGAAGTGGAGACCCTGCCAGCAAGCCATGCTGTCACGAGAAATACAGAAAACATAGACAGTAACAATCCTAGACTAGACAGCCTAGAAACTGTATTATTATTATTGAGCCACCCTATTCATACCATGCCCTGCCATGGCACTGAACTTCACAAGGGGCCTAGGACACGAGCCCACGATGCACAGCATAGCCACCCAGCATGGGGACTGGGCTCGGGTCGGAACTCAATGCACCCCTGTAGGGCACACCCCGCCCACCTCATAGTACATAATAAGGTGGGAGCACCAGAAGCCAAACTCCCACACCCCCGCTGCGACAACTGTAACAAGTTAACAAAGGAAAGCAACCGACATATAAGGCACACCATGCACCCAGACATGTCTAATATACTTAACTGCAGCAAGGATACCCCAAGCCCCAGCACGATACTCACTTGCCTTGCCCAACCTGCTGCCTCCGATATTAACCAATGCCCGCCAAGGGCTACGATAAGGCCCTGCTGCAATTTCACGCCCCGGCGAAGATGCATACTGTACTCTGCAATAGATAACAAAAGCACACTCTCACCTGACAAGTTAAAGTGGTACCCCCACGATATACAGGAGAACCCTACCGAAACCCTACCGAACGGGGCAGCGAATGGCTTCGCACAGACCTATATAATGATAGGGAGAACAAAAAACTTTGGGATATGGCTCAGAAGGGCAAAGAAGTGCCACACACGAAACAATGGGGCAAACCGCCAACATTCGACCACAAGCGAATTCCTGAAAATGCTCTACGTAAAAACATGCCTTTTCGCAAAACGTTCTGAAACCCCCCGAAAACTTGGCACACCAATGGGACGACATACACCAAGGGGGGCCCACCAAGAACAGGATGTAATGGGCGCTACAACAGGGGCTCTAGGGCGGTGTAACGCTGTAACAGTTAACTCGACCGCAACGCAGGCACAGTGGACGCAATACAAACGGACGATGCGGGGTATAAACAAGCAACCCGACCAGAAACTATGCCAAGCAAGTAAGGACAAGTCACATGAGCCCCTACCCTGCAAACCAAAGGGCCCCCACCACAATATAGGCACCAACCCTACCGAAACCCTACCAAATAACGGCACAACTGACTCCACACAGGCCAACAGAATAATAAGAACGCCGAAATACTTTGGGAATATGCTAAGAAGAATGGGAGGCTGCCACACACAAAAAATGAGAGCAAACTGCCGACTTTCGACCACAAGCGAATTCCCGAAATTGCTCTACGTAAAAACAACCTTTTTTGGAAAACGCGCCCAAACGCCCAAAAATTTTTACACAACCACGAAAACACACACAAGAAACGGGGCCCACCCTGGAAAAAGTGCTAGGGGTGTTACAAAAAGTGATTTAGGGCAATGTAACGCTGTAACCATAAACTCACGGATGCGAGCAGCACCACATAACCCGAGAGGGACGCGACATAGGGCAGAACCAAGCTACCCAAGGGGAGCACGACACGAAGCTACCAGGCCACTATGTAACGCTGCATTTGCCATAACCCCAATACTCGCTATACTGATAATTACGCTAACAACAAGTAGGAATACTTACCGTAAGTGGGGAACACACAACACAAACAACAACAACCTAACGAGTAGTAGAAGAGCACGAAGAAAACGGACCACGGCGAGGAATGCAAAGGCACGGTGGACAAGACCACCCCAAGGCTACAAATTACTCAGGATAATTTACCGTAACGGTAAACCCTTACTAGTTAGAACAAGAAGACCGGAACACGCAGCAACTGCGATAAAAGAAGGCACCCCAACAAGAGGCAAACCACTAATGCGGAAGATCGAACAAAGGATGAGGCGGCGCGCCCGCTGCTGGAAAACAAACATGACGGGTGGAGGGAGCCAGAACCACACGGAAATGTACCCATACAACACCACCACGAGGGGACTATTTGAAAAGAAAGGCCGGCTAAACATGTTCCAAATGCAACATGCCCACTCACTATATGAAGATGACCCATTGCCCCCCCTGGTTATAGCCACAATGAGAGAAACACTGAAACCGGGCAATGACGGAGAACCGCACACAACGAAGGCATTGCAGCTACTCGGAAACTCCAGGGGGTTCTGCATACCGGTTTGCGATGGCAAACACTGGAGAGCAGTGCTGGCCGGACCAGACAAAGAAAATGACAAACTAAAGTTCTGGATATATGACTCCTCGAATGGGAGAACCAATGCGACTTCACGCAACACCAAAAGGCTAACAACGGAAATAACCAACTGGACTGAACACTTGGCCAAGACACTCAACAAACAGGTAACAGTGGAACTGATGAATGTAGGCAACCAAAGCGCGCAGGACCAATACAGCTGTGGAGTATGGGTACTGATGGCCACCGAGGCTTGGATGCACTACCAGAAAACATGCCCAGGGGGACACTGGCCCACCCACTTCAATGAGGCAGTCAGCAAATGGGGGGCCACCGACAGAACGGCGATAACCGCCTATAGAAAGTCCATACAGCTGCCAGTAAAAGAAATGATGGCCACTGCCGAGGGGCGAAGCCGGACACAAGTGGAAAGTCAGCGAGCGGCAGAAACCCGGAGGCCTGCGGAAGGCCTGAACACAAACCCAGAGGCCGGAAGACCACCACAAACCCAGGAGAGGGGAAGCAAAACTACTACGAAGCAACCAGGCCTATGGGAATGGCTCCATAGATTAGCCCCCGCAACACCCTCAGATAATGACGGACAGACACCCGAGGAGCAGCAAGCACCGGGAACCCACCTAAACGAAGAATGGGAGCAAACACGGAACGAACCAACAGCACATTGGGAAAGATTCACGGACACACAACTGGATACACCAGAGGCATGCCAGGACTCCTGTGAATACCAAACCCCTCTCACAGAACCAATAAAGGCTGACATAGGAAAGGACCGTCTACACATGCTCACATGGAATGTGGCGGGACAAAGTGATGCCTGCCTTGACCTTGCCGAGGTCATTAACACAAGAAGCCAAAACCAACAGGGTCTACAAGTAATTGTACTCACGGAAGTAAAACACGCACACGACAGTGTAATGAGAAGATTCAGAGACATGCAATACACTGCAATAGGCACCAAAACTGAGGTGCAGAAAGCAGAAGGCACGGCTGAACAGGCAATGAAAGGAGGAGTGGCAATACTCCTCGGCAACCCCTACAGCCACGCACACAACCACCATGTAGTCCCTGCGAGACACCTCGAGGGGTACCTCCTACATGTGGTGCTGCACCTACCGGGAAAGGTGATGTACCATGTGCTAGGCATTTACAACCCACCAGGGGCAGAGGAGTGGAAAACCAGGGACAAAATACTCAAGTACACAACCAACCTGCTCAGGAAAACCGCGGGAAAGGCGAACGAACATGTGGTCATAGGAGGAGACCTCAATGCGAGCAACACCAGCACAGGTAGAGGAATGACAAAAACCGACAAGCAATGGACGAAACTTGCGGAGGAGCTAGACCTCCACAATGTAGGCCCGCCAGTCGATACCACACTTAACTGGGCGAAACACAGGAACATTGACAGATGGCTTGCACCAAGGAACAAGCAGGCGCAATACGAGATGGGGGACACCACACACCTCACCCGGCACCACACGAGTGACCACGAGATGGTGAGCCTAGCAACCCTCCAGTTGGACAGCATAGGCACCCACGAACCATATGTGGACCGCGACCCCCAACCAGGGCATGTAAAGCTGAACACGCCCCTGAACAAAACACACAGGGAAACACTCCAAGGCGTCCTCCTCAGGACACACGATTATGCCAGAACCGCTGAACTGAAACGCATAACAGAGATGGCCACACAGTGCAGGGAAGAGGACAACAGGCAAGTGGCACACGCCACCATAGACAGAGCAGGGGAAACAGTACTAAACATACTCACCGAGGCGAATAAATGTGCGCTACAGGACGACGAACTGCCAACTACTACAGTTGGAGGCACCTCCAACCGAGTGGGAAAAGACCTGCTGATGAGCAAAAAGGACAGAAAGGAAAGGGACGCCGCAATACTCAAGATGCGGAGGCACAAGCAAACCAAACGACACCTACGAAACCCGCACACGGAACACTCAACCCTCAGAAGCCTGAAAGAGGGAGAAATGAAAGGCCCAACAGACAGGGACAATGCAGATGCAAAAGAGTGGGTGTCGTGGCTTACTGAGGAGGCCAAAAAAGAAAGGTCGGCAGCGCACAAGGTAGTAAAGCAGCACTGGAAACAAGCCAAGCAAAGACACAACAACAAAACAGTAAAGGAATACTGGAACAACCAAAAAAGATACCACAAAAGGATATATACCAAGGCACAAGAAACAGGCCATGCCCCCACAGCGAACATACAGGCTCTACAGGACAGAGAGGGCAACCTGGCTGTAGGCCACGGGAACATCGCTAACGCACTAGCAGACCACATGGCCCACTCGGCACCATACAGGATGGAGCACCGAAGTCCACCCGACTCGAAACCTCCACCATGGGAAGACCCAGCTCACAGGGAGCACCTCATAAAGATGCCAAGACCAGACCCCAGTGGGCTGGACCTCACAATAAGTCGACAGGGCTACACCAAAGCGGTACACACCCTAAACAACAACAAGGCACCAGGCCCCACCAGGACCCCGAACGAAATTCTTAAGTACATGCCAGAGGACTTCCATGATGCACTACACGCACTCATGCTGGAAATGTGGAACAGCAAGCATGTCCCTCTCACCTGGAAAAAAGGGACATTCTGCTTCCACCACAAGAAAGGGGATGTCACCTTACAGCAAAATTACCGACCCATAGCCCTGCTTGAAGGGGTATTCAAACTATATACCTCGCAGATAGCAAACATGCTCTCCACGTTCTGCGAAACGCAGGGAATACTAGCCCAGGCGCAGGAAGGCTCAAGGGAAAAAAGGAACACACTTCGACAACTCACCAGAGTAACCAATGCGATTGAGGATGCAAATGTCTCAGGAAGAGAACTGCATGGCCTGTATGTAGACTTCGAAAACGCGTACGGCTCAGTGGACCACAACAAACTACTCCACACGATGCAGTACCTTGGAATACCCGACGAACTCACACAGGTGGTGCGGGATGTCCTGGGTACACATAGCCACGACACAATGTCCATGAACACCAGAGTAGGAGGGGAAACCTCACACAAAACTGTACAGGTGCAAAGAGGACTCCTCCAGGGAGACAGCATGAGCCCCCTCCTTTTCATAATATACCAGGAACCGTTGCTAAGATGGCTAGAGGTGGGAGAGCACGGGTACCAACACAAGTATGCAGCAGAACAAGAAAGGCTGGGCCCCCTCAGGACGACTGCAGGGGCGTTCGTCGACGACCTACTCATACTATGCCCTACGATTCACCACATGAGAGCTCAGCTACACAAACTGCAGGCATTCTCACAGTGGAGCGAACTCCGAATTAACCTCACCAAGTCAGCCATAACCGGCATAAAAAATGGGGTCTCCATACCTGAACAACTCCATAAAGACCTCAAAATGCTGGGACTGGACGGTAAGCTAAGCCACTTCAAGGTACTCAAGCCAGACGACACGTACAAATACCTGGGAGTACTACTTGCATTCACAGGCAGGTGGGACAAGGAGAAAGAGGCCGCTAAAGAAGAGATGAACCACAGAATACAAGCTCTACTGCGCTCCCCTCTGACACCTGACCAAAAGGAATACTCCCTTCACTCCGCAATACTGGGGAAATTCAGATATGGATTGCACCTAGGGCTGTACACAGCGGGCGAAATAGACGAATTCAACAAAATAATAGGGGGGGCCACAAAGAATATACAAGGCCTGCCCCGCAACGGAACGCCAAACATTTTCACCACACAGGAAAAGGAAAAGTACGGCTTGGGAATGGTGCCACTCCAGGCAGTCTACGCCCAGTCGATTTGGAGCGGACTAATGGAGGCCATGCACAGCGAAGAAGACAAGGGGACGGTACGAGGCCCGGCGTGGAGGCAAATAAACCTAAAGTCGAGACTCAGAATGTCCCATGTCAGCAGGTCCACTAGAGGACTGGTAGAATACCACAGCACCACACGCAGGAACTGTACAGACCTCGACAAACTCTGGGGGGGGCACCAGACAAAACACAACACACTGAGGAAACTCAATGCCCTACTCAGATACAACATTACGCCCCAGGGGACGGAAGGAATGCTCAGACAACTCCAAACCCCAATACCAAAGATAATGGAACAGCTAAAAGGGGCGACCAGAAGGAAGTCCGATAAAGAAATGGAGGGAACAACAAGAAAAACGAAAGCAGGCAAAATAATTGATGGGGATATACCGATGCCACCAGACTGGCAGGCGATGTGCACAGACCAAACTGCCAGGCTCACAATACCCAAGGACACGCCAACGGCGATAAACTTCACAACGTGCCTCAAACTTTTTGCACATTTCCCGGACCTAGCACTCCTCACTACCCGAGATGGCCAACATGCGATTAGCCAGGTGAACGTCAGGGAACAATGCACAGATGCAACCCTCAACACAGACCGCAGTGCCATAGCAAAAGGCCTAGCACACTTATACCCATACCTATGCGAAGCCCAACCGAGGGACATAGCGAAGCCGGGGGACTTTTACGACAATCTCACAAACAGACAGCTGAAGCAACAATACAGGAGCATGCCCAGGGAAGGGCCGCTGGACTCCCACGCAGTGCGAACTAACCTCCCACTCCTCAACTCGGAACAGCTGAGGGCAAAAATGACCGAATGGGAAGCAAGGCAGGTCCCCAGGGAAGAGATTCACAGGCAACTCTCCCTGCACCCGCTCACAAGGATTAACGAAACGGAGAATACCGGCCCAGTACAGGAGGGGGAAGAGGAAGAACTTCAGCCCCTCCACACACGCTCACAAACTAAATGGATAGATGAAATAGACCCCATGGCCGAAAAACTTGAGACAGGCCTCGAGAAAGGCCGGATGATAGACAAGCCGAAAGAGATTGTGGCAATAAGGACCCTACTCGTTGACCCAACAGACCCACACTCCCTGGTGACACAGTACAGAACCCAGTGGAGACACTCAGAGGGGGATGACTCCTACTCGTGGAGTACAAGAGAAACCATAACGGACTACCTGAAACTAGCCAAACGAAGGGGCCAAAGCGCGACCACCTTCCTAACCCTGAAAAGAAGACTGCGAGCAAGGGGCTCCCAGGTGACCCACCCCACAGGCCTCAGAGAAATACTGTCCGGAAGGCCGCACCTGGGACAGGCCTGGCCCACACTACATGCAGAGAACCTAATACTGGACCCGACAGAAACCAACCCAGAACAAGACATTGTGAACAACAGAGGGCACCACTGCCAGATACGGCTGGAGGGGGAACTCGCCCACAGCTACCACAGGAATGGGAAATACATAGGCACCCTCACAAAAGAAAAGCTACTCAGACTACACGAAAGGTACACCCAGGCAGTGGGTACCACGGACCACCAAACCCCACACCAGCGCACACTACGCACTGAAATGTGGGAGGACCATAAAATACATGTCTCCGCGTTTGAAGAGGAAATAGGGCACCTCCTCATAAGATACTCAAGCAAAGAGGAAAAGGAGGAACGAAAAAAGAACCTGCAAAACCATTGGACATTCCCTGCCCAGATGCAAAGGGCACTACAACAAGCATTCGGAATTACCACCGAACTATTCGCCTCACCCCTCAATGTCCACCACAACACCACAACATACTATGCCAAGTATGACAGAGACAAGGTGTTCGGGGCCAGAGGCTCGGCCTGGACTACAAACTGGATGAAACTGGGGGCCTACCAGTTCAACCCAGAATACACGCCACAGGACCTCAAAAAGGCACTGGACTTTGCCATAGCGGCCACCACCACACAAGAACCGGTGTTCGGGGTCGGGGTGTACCCGACATATGAGAAAACCCCGTACAGAAAGCTGTACAATGCACATGCAGGGCACCTAATACACGAACTATTGGAAATACCACAAGGCAAGTTCACGTTTCTACCCCCTGACCACTGGATGGGTGCCACCCACCAACAAGCGAAACAATGCAACTGGAACCTCAGGGTGCTGATAGTAGCCAACAAACAGGGATGGCAAGCACACTGCGGGGACCCAGACGCTGCTGCAGACTGTATAAGGAGGGCACTCACAACCTGCCCGCAAAGCAAGGTCCGCACCACCTCAGCTGTCAAACAGCCGATGAGGGAGGCAAACCTACACGATGTGAATGAACCAAACCGGGAAGGACGCACCCCTAACGTGGACTGTGTGGTGGACACAAGACCATGGCAGCGATACGAACTCCCGGAAGTCAAGACAAAGGACATGACGGACGCGATGGGAAAAATGTGCAGCACAGGGCCACACTTGCGGAACGACCTATGCCCCCAGTGCTGCAACGTACAAGCAGAAGTGGAAACTTGGTGGGAGGACAGCCACCTCCACGTGGAAGAAGGACCAGCCAAATGGGAACTCCTCCCCGGAAGCAGGGGAGGCAAATGGAACATACACCCCCCCACAGTACAACAGGTGGTGGAAGCGAACACTTTACACACCAGGCTTACAAGACAAAATGACGCCCAAACGATATGGGACAAAGTAGCGAGGTCAAAAGTTGTCAGATACCCCACCGACTTCTGGCCCGAACACGAACCGGGAGCCCAAGGAAGGAGATGGGAATTGACAAGAGACCAAACAGAGGACCCCAGGAACCGAGCCCCGAGGGACGCACCAACCCAATTGACGTACCCCTCCCCTCAAAGGGCACACAAAGCAACCTCGTACCTTTACACGGACGGGAGCAAAAGAGAGATAGAAACAGAAGAAGGAGGCAAAGAATGGGCCTCAGGAGCCGCGGTATGGGACCCCAGGTCCGGGGAAGGGGAAGCCCACATGATTCGATGGGAAGGCGAAGACCAAGAGGTGAACAGAGCCGAACTTCTCGCCATACAAAAAGCAGTGACTCTCCCGCCACCACCAAGTGGCAACGCACTCACCATTTGCACGGACAGTGCCAACTCCATTAGACAACTGGAGAGCATGAGAACGAAACCCCACAACATGGAGCACCACCAGCAAAGGGACCTCCTGTATGCCATACTAGTCAACATTGAGGCATTAGTAGCGGCAGGGCACACTGTCTCACTGCTAAAAGTCAAGGCACACACGGGAATTGTGGGGAATGAAAAAGCCGACGAGGCAGCCAAACAAGCCTGTACTACGGGAACCCTCACGGAAGCGTGGGATAATAACGAGACAATAAACGTCAAACCCATGATACCAGACGAGGACTCGGGCAGCAGAGAGCTAAAAGGAAAACTCGCGGTACAAAAATACGTAACCACACTACTCCGTGAAAGGCAAACCCGAGGAAGTAGCAGACTCTCAGCAAAAATGACCGACCTCCAGGGAGAACCCTCAACCTGGACCCACCAACCGAAAACTGAGCGCAACTTCAGATGGGAAGCGCACCATGACCAGGCGCAACAAACTGAAGAGGAACAAACGACAATACGGGACCTGATGCCCAACCAGCAGCAGCAGGCCAACCAGACCCGAGACGAAGAAGACAGGCAGATAAACGCCATGATGGAACAAACGGAGGAAGAGGAGATGCTCCTCATGCGAGAGGTGCAGGAGCACCAAGAGCACCAAGAAACAGAGGGCCGCAGGGACCCCACCCGAGGAAACGAACCCGAACCCACAGAGGTACCACCCTCAGAAGAGGAGGAGATATTTAAAGAACTCAACGAGCTCGCGGAGAGACTAGAGGTGACCCAAGAGGAACACAATGACGAGGAAATTTTTGGCATACTAAATGAACTCATTGAGCAGCGGGAAAAGCCACAAGAGGAGACGAATGAAAGACAAGCTCACCATGACCGTGTCACAGAGGAGTCCAGAGTCCATACAATGATGGAGGACCCGATGCCCAGAACAAGATGGAAACAGCGAAAACACGATATAACACACAGCAGAACAGAAAAAAGGAACGCCCCCTCGGTACAAGAGGGCGGGACCACCGACAGCTGGCTAAACGAAACAATGAAGCACCTCAAAGGAGACACGCCACTACACAAAGTGGCGAACGGCTTCTGGAAACGAGCCACATTTGCGGCACGAAAAACAATACTCAAATGCAGACTGAGAATACTGCCAGCACAAGACTATGAGACAGCGAAAAACTCAGCCGAAGGGGGTGGGAAGTGCACCCTGGAGGGATGTGGACACAAAGGGGTGGACTACGCAAAGGGCTTCCTCATGAGGGTAGGGCACGCCCTAGGTGGATGCAACAACCCACAAATGCGAGGGATGTTCTCGGACAGGGCAGATGCCCACGCAGATGAGATAAAACACATACTTGACCACCATAGGAAGGGGGGATGCAAAGTACTCGCCTACACTGGAAAGAAGAGGGACCCAGGGGTTAAGCCAAGGGTACTCCCAAATTACATACTCACCAGAGGGCAATGCAGACACGACGGGAAGGACAACCCAGGCAGAAACGATGGGCCCGACACAATACCAAGTTTCGTAGACATAGTCATGATAGAGGGCCTAGAGGACCTGGAGGAGGGATGGGAATGCACACAACAGGAAGCACCAGCAAGGGTAAAAAAACCTACACCTCATTGAGGTGGCCCACACCGATGACGAAAAGTGGGGACCCAAACTCCTGGAAAAATACATGAAATACGGACCGCTGCTACAACTACTACGCAGACACGGATTTCGTGCCAAACTTCATGTGTTCGCAGTGGGCAGAACAGGCACGGTGTACAAACACAACCAAGACATACTCGAGCAACTTGGACTCAACAGAAAAGAGGCCACACAAGCGCTACAGAGGATACATGACCTAACGGTAAACTATGCACACAGCACCTACCAGCTATACAGAAGACTCAGACAAGAAAAACAAGAGGAGGAGAAAGATAAGAACCACCCAGTATAAATTGTCCCATTAAGGCCGCCACTTGTGGCGGTCCGGCCCAGAGTAGGGCCGGGGAAATTAATTTACTCATACGCCCGACGGGCGTGGTTTTTTCTTTTTCTTTTCTTTTCAATGCACAGATGCAGCCCTCAAAGCCGACCGCTGTGCCATAGCAAAAGGCCTGGCACACCTGTACCCGTACCTGTGCGAGGCCCAGCCTAGGGACATAGCGAAGCCGGGAGACTTCTACGACAGCCACAACAACCGGCGCCTCAAGCAACAGTACAGGAGCATGCCCTCGGAGGGACCGCTGGACCCCCACACGATGAAAACCAACCTCCCTCGCCTCAACCCGGAAGAGCTGCAGGCCAAAATGACGGAATGGGAGGCGAGAATGGTCCCCAGAGAGGAGATTCGCAGGCAGCTCTCCCTGCACCCACTTACAAAGATAAACGAGACGGAGATTACCAGTCCGGAACAGGAGTGGGAGGGAGAGGAACCACAAGACCTCCACACATGTCCACAAACTAAGTGGATAGACGAAATAGACCCCATGGTCGAGAAAATTGAAACAGGCTTTGAAAAGGGTCAAACGATAGACAAGCCAAAGGAGATTGTGGCAATGAGGACCCTACTCGTTGACCCAACTGACCCCCACTCCCTGGTGACGCAATATAGAACCCAGTGGAGGCACCCGGAGGGGAATGATTCCTACTTGTGGAGCACGAGGGAAACCATTACTGACTACCTAAAACTTGCCAAGAAAAGAGGCCAGAGTGCAACCACCTTCCCAACCCTGAAAAGAAGGCTACGCGCAAGGGGCTCCCAGGTGACCCACCCCACAGGCCTCAGAGAAATACTGGCTGGAAGACCGCACCTGGGGGAAGCCTGGCCCTCACTACATGCGGGAAACCTTACCCTAGACCCGACGGAAACCAACCCGGAGCAGGACATTGTGGACGATAGGGAGCACCGCTGCCAACTACGGCTGGAAGGGGGGCTAGCCCACAGCTACCACAGAAATGGAAAATACATAGGCACTCTCACGAAAGAAAAGCTCCTCAGATTACACGAAAGGTACACCCAGGCAGTGGGTACCACAGACCACCAAACCCCACACCAACGCACACTACGCACCGAAATGTGGGAAGACCACAAGATTCAGGTCTCCACCTTCGAGGAGGAAATAGGGCACCTCCTCATTAGATACTCAAGCAAAGAAGAAAAGGAGGAACGAAAAAAGAACCTACAAAACCACTGGACATTCCCTGCACAGATGCAACGGGCACTACAACTGGCATTCGGAATTACCACTGAACTATTTGCCTCACCCCTCAATGTTCACCACAACACCACAACTTATTATGCCAAGTATGACAGAGACAAAGTGTTCGGAGCTAGAGGCTCAGCCTGGACAACGAACTGGACGAAGCTCGGGGCCTACCAGTTCAACCCGGAATACACACCACAGGACCTCAAAAAGGCACTGGACTTTGCCATTGCGGCCACCACCACCCAAGACCCAGTGTTCGGGGTCGGGGTGTACCCGACATACGAGAAGACCCCATACAGGAAGCTGTACAACTCGCATGCAGGGCACCTTGTGCACGAACTGTTTGAAATACCACAAGGCAAATTCGCATTTCTGCCCCCAGACCACTGGATGGGTGCCACCCACCAACAGGCGAAACAGTGCAACTGGAACCTCAGGGTACTAATTGTTGCCAACAAAGCGGGGTGGCAGGCACACTCCGGAGACCCAGACGCAGCTGCGGATTACATAAGCAGAGCACTCACAACCTGCCCGCAAAGCAAGGTCCGCACGACCACACCAGTCAGACAACCAATGAGGGAAGCGAACTTGCACGACGTAAACGAACCGCACCAGGAAGAACGCAATTCCAGAGTGGACTGTGTGGTGGACACAAGACCGTGGCAGAGGTATGAACTCCCGGAAGTCAAGACGAAAGACATGACAAATGCAATGGGAAGAATGTGTAACGCAGGACCACACCTACGGAACGACCTCTGCCCCCAGTGCTACAACGTGCAGGCAACAGTAGAAACCTGGTGGGAGGACAGCCACCTCCACGTGGAAGAAGGACCAGCCAAGTGGGAACACCTCCCCGGAAGCAGGGGAGGCAAATGGGACATACACCCCCCCACAGTACAACAGGTCGTGGAAGCCAACACTCTACACACCAGGCCTACAAGGCAGGCTGACGCTCAAACGATATGGGATAAGGTAGCAAGGTCAAAAATTGTCAGATACCCCACTGACTTCTGGTCCGAACACGAACCGGGAGCCCAGGGAAGGAGATGGGAACTGACGAGGGACCGAACAGAGGACCCCAGGAACCAAGCCCCGAGCGACACCCTAGCCCAACTGACATACCCCCCCCCTCGAAGGGCACACGAGGCAACCTCGTACCTATACACAGACGGGAGCAAAAGAGAAATCGAAACTGAAGAAGGGGGCAAAGAGTGGGCCTCGGGTGCCGCGGTATGGGACCCCAGGTCTGGGGATGGGGAGGCCCACATGATTCGGTGGGAGGGGGAGGACCAAGAGGTGAATAGAGCTGAGCTTCTTGCCATGCAGAAAGCGGTGACACTCCCGCCTCCGGCAAGTGGCCAAGGACTCACCATTTGCACAGATAGTGCCAACTCTATTAGACAACTGGAGAGTATGAGAACGAAACCCCACAGCATGGAGCACCACCGGCAAAGGGACCTCCTATATGCCATATTGGTCAACATTGAGGCACTGGTAGCAGCGGGGCACGCTGTTTCCATACTAAAAGTCAAGGCCCACACAGGAATTGCGGGAAACGAAAAAGCCGACGAAGCAGCCAAGCAGGCCTGCACTACAGGGACCCTTACGGAAGCGTGGGATAATTACGAAACAATAAAAGTCAAGCCCATGGTACCGGACGGGGACTCGGACAGCAGGGAGCTGAAAGGGAAGCTCGCGGTGCAAAAATACGTAACCACATTACTCCGTAATAGGCAAGCCCAAGGCAACAGCAGACTCTCAGCAAAAACTACCGAGCTCCAAGGGGAACCCACAGCCTGGACCCACCAATTGAAAAAGGAGCACATTTTCAGGTGGGAAGCGCACCACGACCAAGCGCAACAAACTGAAGAGGAACAAGTGACAATACGGGACCCAATACCCAACCAACAGCAACAAGCTAACCGGACCCGAGACGAGGAGGGCAGGCAAATAAGAGCCATGATGGAACAAAGGGACGAAGAGGAAATGCTTCTTTGGCAAGAAATGCATGAGCAACAAGAACGCCGGGAGGCGGGGAGCGGAACGGACCCAGCCCGAGGAAATGGCCCTGAACCCGCAGGGACACCACCTCAACCCACTGGTGGGGAAGACATATATGAAGAACTCAACGAGCTAGTGGAGAGGCTTGAAACAACCCAAGAGGAACACAATGACGAGAAATTTTTTGGGATGCTCAATGAGCTCATTGAACAACAGGAAGCACCTCAAGGGGAGCCGGCAAAAGAAAAGCAAGCTCACCATGACCGAGTTGCGGAGGAGTCCAGACTCCACGCGATGATGGAGGACCCAATGCCCAGGACAAGATGGAAACAGCAAAAGCACGACAGGATACACAACAGAACGAAAAGGAGGAGCGCCCCCCCGGCCCAAAAAGGCAAGGCCACCGAAAGCTGGCTAAACGAAACAATGAAACACCTCAAGGGAGACAGGCCGCTCCACAAAATAGCGAACGACTTCTGGAAGAGAGCCTCCTTTGCGGCACGAAAAACAATACTCAAATGTAGGCTGAGAATACTGCCAGCACAAGACTATGAGGCGGCGAAAAACTCAGCCGGAGGAGGCGGAAAGTGCACCCTGGAGGGATGTGGACACAAGGGGGTGGATTACGCGAAGGGCTTCCTCATGAGAGTAGGGCACGCCCTAGGAGGATGCAACAACCCACAAATGCGAGGAATGTTCTCGGATAGGGCGGACGCCCACGCAGACGAGCTAAAACACATACTTGACCACCATAGGAAAGGAGGATGCAAAGTCCTCGCCTACACCGGAATAAAGAGGGACCCAGGGATTAAGCCAAGAGTACTCCCGAATTACATACTCACCAGGGGGCAATGCAGACATGACGGGAAGGACAACCCAGGCAGAAACGATGGGCCCGACACCATACCGAGCTTTGTAGACATAGTCATGATAGAGGGCCTGGAAGACCTGGAGGACGGGTGGGAATGCACACAACAGGAAGCACCAGCAAGAGTCAAGAACCTACACCTCATTGAGGTGGCCCACACCGACGACGAAAAATGGGGTCCCAAGCTCCTAGAAAAATACACAAAATACGGACCACTGCTACAGCTGCTACGCAGACACGGATTCCGTGCCAAGCTCCATGTCTTTGCAGTGGGCAGGACAGGCACGGTGTACAAACACAACCAAGACATACTCGAGCAACTTGGACTCAACAGAAAAGAGGCCACACAGGCACTACAAAGGATACACGACCTGACAGTAAACTATGCACACAGCACCTACCAGCTTTACAGAAGACTCAGACAAGAAAAGCGAGAGGAGGAAAGAGATGAGAACCACCCAGTGTAAATTGTCCCATTAAGGCCGCCACTCGTGGCGGTCCGGCCCAGAGTAGGGCCGGGGAAATTAATTTACTCATACGCCCAAAGGGCGTGGTTTTTTCTTTTTTCTTTTTCTTTTTTCTCCCTAGGGGGTCCACATGGGGTCCACTGAAGGTCCATGTGGGGTCCATACGGTTTTCAGTCACATGGATCTCACATGGACCCTCCCTACGGGTCCGTGTGGGGTCCATATGATACCCCTTACAGTAGTGTGTACGTAGCATGTGGACCCCACATGGACCGGTGAGGGCCACATGGGTCCGATGGTCAGACATTCCTACGGGTCCATGCGACGCATGGACCCCACATGGACCCCGCATGGACCGGTAGGTACAATCACATGGACTTCACGGGGACCACTCAGTTATCATCACATGGACCCCACATGGACCGGTGAGGGCCACATGGGTCCGATGGTCGCATATCTCTATAGTTTAGGATCTGCCCCTCAGGCCCGTTGTTTAGTTTAGGATCTGCCCCTCAGGCCCGTTGTATAGTTTAGGATCTGCCCTCAGGCCCGTATAGTTTAGGATCTGCCCTTCAGGCCCGTTGTATAGTTTAGATCTGCCCTCAGGGCTGTTCCATTTATTGTCCTAGGGGGGGTGGAAGGCATTGGTCATTTGTCTCTGTGGGGGGAGGGGTCGATATGTTCTTCTGTCCTCGGGGTGGGAGGGGTCGACATCCACTGCTGTCCGCGGTGGGGGGCTTACGGAGGCACCCTGCGGACAAGTTACAAGTAGAGTCTTAAGCTGTCCGGTGGGTCGAGAGAATCCGGACACATGTATAAACCACGTTGACGATCGACACTCAGACTCGCGCAATGCAGAAACTCTGATGATACAAAAGGTTTCCACCCAGACTACCAGACAAACGTTAACGGAACACTCCAAGACGACATAATTGCAATAAAGTTAGCATGGCTCCTCCTTTGACCGTGGAAACGCTATTAGGTGACGGTATTTTGCGTCAGCACCTCACTGATTTCATGAGAGAAGGTTTCTCAATTGAATCTCAATCCTGAAGGAACAAATCCATGACGATGATCTAGTAGAGCTTGGTCTCACTACCGCGTCTATATCTATAGCTGGTGTTCGCTTGCGTACTTGGAGTCTAGCCACACTTGGTGAAGAACGCTTTCAAGAGAATCTGAATGATATGCCGTCACTTGATATATTAGGGGAAACAGTGATGAACACTTCCAACGCAATCAAGTCAAGCAAGGAAGAACTTAGAGCTATATTTTCCACCATGGCGACGTGGCGGGTTTTCCTCAACGCTGGGCAAGCGGAACTTTCCAAGCAGCTTGCTACCGAGGCTTGACGCGAGTGCCTCATCAAATTGCGTGTTCCCCATAGTGAGCCCGTTTTTGATTTTGATTGGTAACCCAATTGCACTGTGCTTTCATCAAACAACGCAGTCGGCATTTTTCTTCGATATAGAAAATGAAATGAAGTCTGCATACTTTGCATGTCCGGAGGGGGGATGGGGGTCTGATGATCATGTCCTCAGGGTGGGAGGGGTGGATATGCATGGTTGTCCTCAGGGGAGGGGGTTCAAGCAACGTGCCTTCCAACCCCCCCTAGAACAATAAATGGAACAGCCCTCAGGCCCGTTGTATAGTTTAGGATCTGCCCTCAGGCCCGTTGTTTAGTTTAGATCTGCCCCTCGTGCCCGTTGTATATTTTAGATCTACCCTCAGTTCTGTTAAGCGAGGATCTGCCCCCGCCCGTTGTTTAGTTTAGGATCTGCCCCGCAGGCCCGTTGTTTAGTTTAGGATCTGCCCCTCAGGCCCGTTGTATAGTTTAGGATCTGCCCCTCAGGCCCGTTGTTTAGAGAGGTCGTTGAGTAGGTCGGCCAGGATCGAAGAGCCAATTGTAATGGATGTAATTGAAAGATTCAGAATCTTGCATCTTCGTATTCTCAATTACCAGTGGCTGCCAGTTCTCCGGCGCCAATTTCCATTGGTCCTTATTTTTCGACCTGTGGTAATTGACGATACCGAAAATTATTCGGATGCCCCGAATCTCAGTAACATCAATTACTACTGGAGGGATCTGTATATCCAGGGCATCTATCTCAATATCATCAATTACCATTGGTGCAGTAAATGGTATCTAGAATCAATTATTAACCCTTAAGCCGGTATCTGGGTCAGATCTGACCCAGAAGCGATGGCAAAGTATATGCTGCTTGGGCAATTGCGGTTGCATACCTTGCATGATTTTTGCACTGGGCATTTGCACGTACACCGTTGTGTGCATATGTAAGCGTAGCGTACTTGTGCGGGGCACGTATGCATGATATATATCGCACGTACCCGCATATTTGTCGCGAATCAGTTGCACATTTGTACGTTTTTTTGCGTAATTTTATCTTGCAAAACATACAAAACGCGCCTAAACTGCAACGTTATACTTACCTACGGCTCGTCTACAAGCACGCGTTGCATCATGGGCCATGTCCCGATCATTGTGTAAGTGATTGGTGGCTATCATCATGGAATATGACCCATAGTATCGCAAAAATCACCACACGCGTCCCTTAAGTATGGAAAACATTCCTTAAGTATGGAAAACATTGTGAAATATATGTATTTTTAGTGTTTTTTTTAGCACAAATCCACAGAAAACGATAGGCAGATGAACGCACATCGGTGCAAGTGAATCATCCTTGGAACGTATCATCAAGGTCGATGATTTAATTCCAAAATTGTGCAAAAATATGTCGAGCAGATGTCGTCAACAATTACGATGAAATTAAATCGTGCCTGTAAAATCGAAAACATTCTAACCATGTGCGCATATAAGAGTGGATATATTCGACATATATCGACATGTAGTGTCGCAAATAGTTGGTAATATAGGTATGCAATAATTGGTAAAGCAAACGGGCATTTAGTGACTAAGCATACATCGCAAAAATCCATTATCACAACACATATAGAAAACCCTCGAATTCTAACCACCGGCTTA